>OZ020246.1:25578954-25702299 GCA_963971285.1 Astropecten irregularis | reverse complement strand
AAGCGAGAATTGCAGTCATGGGCGGTGCCAGTGGGAGGCGTAGCGGTGTACGCCGCTCAACATCCCCCCACCCTTTATTTTCGCATGCCAACAAAGAACCAACAATACAAAAGAATCGAGAGAGACTCAAAAAGTGAAAAAAAAATTAATTGGACAGTTCATGTTAGGCTCGCCGTAACCTGCTAGTTTTGATCACCCCGACATACATCCGTCGCCGTTTACCTGTTTTGTGGCAATTGGTTCATTTGATTTCCACGACCCCATCCTTTTGGAAAATCCTGGATCTACCCCTGGCAAAATTACAATGACCATGCAAGTACTGGACACATTGACTCAACTTTGGACGCTCAAGTTAAGGAGAGAAACTTGAATACTGGAAAAAAATCGGGCCCAGCCACTGGAAATTAGCCTGACCAGGCCCAGGCATTCATGCCTGAAATCCTCCGCTTGTTAGCCCTGGGGTCGATTTCACGAAGCCCTACGATCGATCGTAACTCAAGTTACGAAGGATAACCCATCATAACCAGGCATATCCTACGTAAGACTGCAATGCACCATAAGTCCTACGATTGATAGTAAGTTACAATGAGTTTGGTGAAATCGACCCCAGAACTTCACTACAATAGACTTGCTTAATACCAATCAAACCCGGCTTCTCGATACTGTCCATGATCAATATGTACTCAATCTGTCAATCAGGTTTATTGCTCCAGGTTTAGCCAACTATGATCCAGGACACAGCTCGGAGATTGAAGTTGATAGTTCATCAAGGCTGGGGATTACAGACGCCCAAGCAAGAACACAAGCAAAGCCCAAGTCTGGCCTAGCATCATTTCGAATGTTTCCTTGTACATGGCTTGTAGCATGAGGAGCTTACTTATTCAACTGTTTTCAACATATACTGCCTTTTGTCTTAGGTTCTAATTATTCTATTGTTTCCACACAGTTAATTACCCTGTATCAATTCAAATCAAACAACATTGACAAAAGAGGAATTGTAGTCTAACCGTTAATCATTGGCTAAATGTAAATGATGCATTTATGCAATACACATGTGAAGCTGCACAATGTTAAAGAATGCACGTACATTACCATGGCACTCGACGAACTTGCAGAAGCGTCACTCAAGCATCTTCACGAAAACAACGGGATTAACAAACTTATTCACAAAGAGAAGATTTCAACAACTATGGAGACAACGATCCTTCCTTTTCACCGGAGCTTCCAACATTGAGCGTGGATGTGAACTACGTGAAGTACGGATCCCGATGCCACTCCCTTTATCGCTTATAAGGTCACACGAATAGCGCACAGGTATGCATGTGCATATTAAACGTACACAGAGTTCTTTTTCTGTTGTCGTTTACATTTCACTCACAGTGAATAACTACCGGTATTGCGAAATATACTATTGGTAAATCAGTGGGCATATATCCAAATATAACAACGCCATACATGTACGTGATTGTGTACAGCGTAAAATGCATGGGATACGTACTGTACATGTACATGTACAAACCACTTACAATTACTGGGGTACTATTACACCAATGAACACAGTTCAAATAGGGTTACATCTATTATTCAAAACCACGTGGTACCATTCACTAATACACGCGGCCAGGAACCACACCACATGCAAACAACCAGTGAACAGACCCACAGCCAACAGTCACTGTACTGGTGAAGTTGTGTGGCTGGCTGATTCCAGCCATGCTCCGCTCCTATTGGCTAATAGGTAGATTACATAAAATAATATGCAAATTGTTGAACTTGGCTGTTTTCTCCACTTGAAATGTAAGTTACACTTTCACCTACGCTACACTTTGGCGTCAACAGTCACACCCACTTATACATGTACACTTTTACTTTAATGGGTATTTAGAGTAGTCATTATTCTTTATGCAAATTACACACGTAGGCTACCAGTACCACTATACAAGTTCAGAGTCCTTTTCTGTACACTTGTAACAAGGTCAGGGTATATAATATACTGGCTGCAGCTTTGCATTCCTACTGCGATGTAAGCTGTTAAATAAGCTAAACTACCCCGAAAGCAATGTTTTGCAAGTTCAACGAGATGCCTTCTGAAGACTTCTACCATGTCTACTGGTACATGTACATATACATGTATGTACGTACAGATGGAACCACTACATTACGTTGTAAAAAGGTCACTTTTTCATTTTATTTTCCAAGTTAATTTGTCTTAATTTTGCTGATAAAATATTTCAAACTGCTATGTATTTAAAGGTACTAACATACTTTGGTAGCATACTGAAACAGAAATCAAGTTCACAGATTTCGCTATAACTTACAGGGTATCAAGATGGTGATGGTAGAAACATACCGTTACAATTTTTCAGCCTCAAATGTTGTATTTATCCAGAAATTTGTCAAACAACGATCGAAAATCTTGTTGATCTTTTTTAAAAGATCAAAAATAAAAGAGTAAAGACTTAAGAAATATGGCATTTTTCCCACTGTTTTCTCAAAAAGTGGCCACCGTATGGGACAGCAAATTTCATAGATGACTTACTGTATCCTCCTTGATATTTGTTTCCAATGAATCTGTATTTCTTTGTCAAAAACCAAAGTATGATATTACCTTTAATGCAAGAAAAATTTAAACAAATAGTTTGTTGTAATACAACAGAGTGCTTTTCAATTCTCAGAAATAAACCGATAATCATAAGGCTTATCCACCCAGGAATTTGTTTTGATGTTTGGATACAAAATTGCCTAATTTCGACCACATTTGGCAGGCAGATGCTGACTAGTAAACTATCAAATAAAATCTGCAACAACAAACTCCAGAAATTGATCTCTTTTCTTGGCTCTTATAAACAGGTTTCTATGCCTTGAATTTAATGGAGGCCATGGCCTTCATTGCCGTGGTTCTTGGCCTTGGTGCCCCCTTCAAATGTTTCCACATTTGAAGATTTTCCCAATGGGTACGTTCAGTCAGCGTGTTTAATTCACTAAAACAACTGTTTTAACCGATTGGTTTTAGCAATTATGTGTCTGAACGCTCTAAAACAGTTATTTATCTAAAACAGATCGGTTTAATCCGCCGCTAAAACACCAAAGTTAAAACTGCTCGGAAGGAGGGTTTAGCGCTTAAAACCGATCGAGTTTACTGCTAAAACACCCTGTTTCAGTGCAGAGAACCCTGGCAGCTGGTTACGTAACACATGTTGTGGCGCGCTTGTTTATATTCAACACACAGATAAATCCGCGCGCTTTATTTTATAACTGGAAGCTAGTACAGGGTCAAGGCACAGTACATGACCTCTTAAAACCAAAAATAAAACCGATCTGTTTTAACTGCAAACAGTAAAACGCTGTATGGACGCAACAGAATTTTAACTTATGACTAACCCCCCCCGCGGTTGCCGAGTGGTTTAACTCAATTCGTTTTAAATACAACGCTGTCTGAACGTACCCAAAGGAAATGTCCCTTGCAATGGAAAAGTGGCCTTGCCCCTTTCAGAACCAAATTCAAGGCCTCGGTTTTTCTGTCAAGGTAGGGTACATTTTGTGATTTTTCTAACTACAAATAACCTACATGTGTGTACATGTCCTTTGATGGTTCCAAGTGTTCTTCAATTTCACACGAAATCAATCTCCACACGTAAAAATAGGAATATAATTTTTCTAATAATTTCACATTGAAAAGTGAACTAAGAAAAATTGACTGGAGTGGGATTCGAACCGTCGACCTCCTGAATACCGTACCTACATGTAGGTGCTCTACGAACTGAGCCATCCAGCCCTACGTTGGTGGTGACCCCAATAGTCAATTATCTTTGTTCGTTTGGCAGTCAGAAGCCATGAAACCATGCACACACCGCCATATCCCAAGGATCATTTCATTGATACGCGCAGCAATGCTGCAACCTGGGAATGGTACATGGGGGATCACTCAAAGAGGATACGGCTTTTTAATAAATATAACCACAAAAGAAACTGATTGAAGTCATTCAAAAGTGAACAAAGAAGAATTGACTGGAGCGTGATTCGAACCGGCGACCTCATGAATATCGTACAGGTAAATTGTATATAAATTGAAAATGTTTGCCTTTCTAAGAGAAAATAGCCTTAAAATGTTAAAAAAAGATCACGCTTGGATCAAAATGTCAGACACTCCTTACTCTCTAAATCTCCAGGGTTTCTGGTTAATGTTATTCTTAAGTCATTGTAAAGTGAACAATGAAAAATTGACAAGAGAGGGATTCGCACCTGAGACCGTGGTGGCCCCTTCAGTTTCCCTTGTGGTTATTTGGTGTTGATATCATTTTGGGTGATGAGCAGTTTGCAGTGCAGTTTATCACTTGTATGATGTACATAATTCATTCACTAGTTCACTACTGTGCCTAACTGTATTATAACTTGGTGAAACAATGCCAATTTCTCTGTAAATGGATCCGTGCTGCAAGAACATGCTTTGTGCTACTTACTGCAGCAACATGACAGCAGCAGCAGTACATTTTGGCCCTGCAGTTGCCGTATCATACTTCATCTTGTAATTAGCATATTTCTCATCATTAATAAAGGTACATTTGGTACCATACCCAAACAGAAATGTTCACAGATTTATGTATAATTAGGATATATGAAGATGTTGATGGTAGAAACATACCGTTAAAATATTTCCGGCTGAAATGCTATTTATCCCGAAATTAGTAAAACAAAGACCAAAAACAGTTTTGATCTTGGGATAAGATCAAAATATTTGTTATATTGTTTAAGAAAAATTGAGTCAGGTTTTTTTGTGCCTCAGATGTCCGATTGAGCTCACATTTTCACAGGTTTATTATTTCATGTACATGCTGGATAAGACAATGTGTGAGTGCTGCTCTGTGACTTTTACCAATCATGTATTATACCTTTAAAGAAATTGAAGGCTTTCACTTAAATATCATGTATGTCAGATACATGTACAATACAAAATTTGTCAATCAGCATAATTTATGTATTTCATTGTGTACCCCTGAACACAAGAACAGTGGTTTTTTACAGACCTATGTTGCTAAGGGACCTCCATGGCAACTCAAGGTGAGCTTTTCAAAAATGCCCCCTCCCCCTACTCCAAGACAAAGACGATGAAGAAGAAGACGACAAGACAAATCATTCATGCCAAAATGTCTCTACGATGGATTATTTCAAATTGATGGCCAAACCAACCTTGAGAAACAATTGTCATCTCCAGATCCGTCTCCTATCAGACAATGGAAAGTATTATTATTATGAACCAATCTTGCTTAAGTTAAGATGTTGAAATGCATGTTCAATGTTGAAAAGACGTTTTTGTTTGTTTTTCCCATTTTAATAACAAGCTGCCATAGTATACAATGCACATTTCTTTTAATGATACAAATAATCATTGTATTTTTGATGGTCATTTATGTATATTGCTTAAGATGTTGAAAAAATGCATGTTCAATTTTGAAAGACTTTTTGTTTACAATTTTTTTTTTTCGTTTTAATGCTGCTGCCATAGTATACAATGCATATTTTTTTTATTGAAAAAAAATAATCATTGTATTTCTGATGGTCGCATACGAATTGGTTCAGGAACCACTAGGAATACCAAAAAGAAATTAAAACAAAACAAATAATAAACTGAGCCTTCAAAAAAGATCCTGCTAGGATAGAAACGCGTCCGGCCCTCCTAACTCCAAGCCAAACAAATTACCTCCAGAAAGCAACATTTTCATACATTTTTCAGTTCTGCACCAACCCTAACCCCTCTACACCTATCGCAAAAGACAAGAGCTGTTTACCACACATTACCACAGTCTCCATAGCAGAACTGGACCATTAACCACACATTACCACGAAAGGCACGCTGTGATGTATTGTATTGTGGTATTCAGGATACCACACTTATTACAGTAGTACAGTAAACAGGAAAAAACCATGTTTGTGTGGACTGTGGTATACCATGTGCATTGTACATGTATAGAGACCTGTGTGTTAGGGCTAATGTCTATTTCTGTTTTAATTCAAAACACTGAATAATTAATGTGATTAGTAATAACGAAAATATTTCTTCAATACAAGTAATAAATAAACTGCTGCAAACTGCTCAAGCCAAAATAAAGACCTGAAATTTATAAAATGAGGAGTTAGGAGGGCCTGACCCGTTTCGATGCTAGCAGGATCTTAATAAAAATCTAAAGGAATAGCAAAAAATAAGAAGAAATAATTTATAATTGCTTGAACTACTTAAACAATTCAAGACACTTTGTTTGATATTCAGCAGGAAGTATGATACTACCTTTAAAGATTCCGACACTGTCAAACCAAATGAATTCTAGAAAATGATTGGAGTTAGGAAGGCCTGACGTTTCGATCCCAGCAGGATCGTTATCAATTTGAAGGGTAAATGACAAAGAGGATGAGAACATTATAGTACATTATTTTGGCTGATGAGCAGTTTGCAGCAGTTTCTTAAGTTGTATTGAGTTTTTAATGAGTTTCACTGACGTGACACTGACTTAGAGACTTTTTGCACAACATGTATGGAAGTGATCAAAATAATCATATTGTGCGCATTATTTAAGCAAGTGGGCCTTTAGAACAGGATATTGAAAGAATTTCCAGTTCCGAATTCAACATAATGTATGGACGTTTAGGGGTTAGTGTGCTTTCGTCCACAAGGATTATTTTCAGACATAGCTTCTACAGTAAACTATTCACCTAAATTTGTTGACCAGTTGTGATATCCTCTTCAATATTAGCAAGGTTTAATTCGTGGAAAAAGGACAGGGCTTTTTTTTAGGGAAATTATGGGGCTCTAAAAATCCTTGTGGACTAAAGCACACTAACCCCAACATTTATTTATGGACTGACAAAGATTCAGGTACTAGTACAGTAGGCCTATGAAAAAAAAACATGAGGGATTGAATCATTGATGTGAAGAAATTATCAAAAGCCATAGAAATTAGAATCATGGAGGTAGGAAAAGAATCGACACTTTTGAGACTTTGAGCATACAAATTTATGCAAATCATAAACATGCAAAAACCAGATGGTGATCCATTGATAATATTCAGATAACTCAATATTATACATACTCCAAAAAGACTAAGGGAAGCCATTTTTGATTCTATATTTCGTTCTTTATTCAGAACATCTTCAGGAATCTTCATTTCCTGAAGATGTTTTGAATAAAGAACGAAATATAGAGTCAAAAATGGCTTCCCTTAGTCTTTTTGGAGTATGTATAATATTGAGTTATAAACATGCAAAGGATTTAGAATTACAGTGGTTTAATGTGTACAGGATGACAGTGTAGTACTCACGTTTAACAGCTCTGGGTTTGGCCTGTTTTCGCCGTGATATTCCACACGCCGTCCCCTGATCACACTGCTCTGCAACCGCCGATCTTGACTCCCTCATCATGGTAGGCCAACTCACTAAATCGCATCCACACTCGATCTCAATGGCATTATTTGTGTCCTCTCCTCTTAAAAAACAAAGTCCCTCGACACGACTAGGGCAAAAAATGGCACTGTTTTATAAATGCCGCGTTGTTTTTTCTGTTCTGATGGCACACAACAACAAGCAAGCAGCGGTTGGTCTGTGTATAGCGTCCCTGTGGCTTGACTGGAATTCCCCCCGTTGTGCGTCAGCTCTGAGCGAACAATGACGGTGAGAGGTGACCGTGCAAACAACGCGTTGCGCCCACGACGACTGCCACCGCCGTCCGCTGAGACAATCCTCACCTCGTTGTGTTGTTTTTCTTGCAGCGAAAACCCTGCCACTTTTTGTGTGTTCTCATTCACAAGATCACGTCCGATTTCTCAACCACCGACTTCAGGAGACTCACCTCGAGTGTGGGACGGCACAACATGGAGTTGTCTTCATTCTGAGCCAGATTTTGGACCGGGAAACGGAAGAATAAATGTCATCATTTGCTGGAGACGGGACGAGTAAAACGCCTGTCGTATTCTTCACACGGAACTGTCTCAAGAGCACATTACACACGTCTGAAGACGTCAAGCTTCACACACGCGTTGTCTCAGGCCAAGCTGTACCCTAGACTTGTTTCAGTCGCTCAAGGAATACAAACTCCACATCGGGGAAATTAAACTGGCCGATTTGTTGGTTTCTTTCCTGGCCCCAAATCTAAAATAATATCACTGAACTATCAAATTTCTTTGCAAAATAAATGCCATGTATGAGCTGGGTTTATTTTCATTGGATTTGGCGATTTCAGAAAGTGGAGGGTTTTCTTATAAACTAGCAGGATATGCCCCATTTACAATCCACTATTATATTCAACTCAAGAAACATCCACTAACTCTTGCAATTTGTAACATTTGTTTGCGAATTGTCTACATAAATTTGCATAAATTATACATAAAACTATACTAATTTTTGTATAGTAATACATTTGTTTGCGAATTGTCTACATAAATTTGCATAAAGTATACATGAAACTACACTAATTTTGTATAGTAATACATGTGAACAATTTTGTTTGTCTCTAAGATAATCTTCTTGTTCCAAATGCTACATTGATGTTTTTCAATATAATAAACAAACGGTAAAATGTATAATGCACAAAATAACACAAATCATTTACATTAATCATAATAAACTTCAACAAATGTAATGACTGACCCTTTACACTAAACAACAACATTTAATTCGTATGATACACGATTTTGCTGACATTGCTTAAACGCCCAACCGACTGTAACAAATTTATTGAATACCCTGGGCAGAAAGGCGTGTGGGTATCCTGTCTCGTCTACGTTTTACAAGTGCTTGAAATTTGATTCCAAAGGGTATCCGCCTACGTTTATCTTGCGAGATTCGACAAGAGAGGGGGCTATTCATTATTTAATCACAACGAATAAACTTTTTAACCCAAGCTTTAAAATTATAAGTGGAGTTATTTATATACAGTGCTCAGTGGGGCAACTGAAAATTGCTACTTGAATCTTAATTTTGTCAAATTAATTTCTATTTTGGCTAAAGGTTATTAACATACAATTGGCTCTTCCCAAACTAATTTGCCGCCAGTTTTTAGGAATCACACCTTTACTTATTAATGCCAAAACATTTTTGCATGCCACCCAAGAAAAATTATAAATTACATTTTTGTTTAAAGTGTATTGAGCTACAAATGTAAAATATTCTGTATGGAAAGCACATTTTGGTCTGTTAAGTAAGGAGAACCCTTAATATAGTCGTGTGTTAGTCATTTCATCGATTTTGATTAAAGGTAGTATCATACTTTGGTAAGAAACCAAAACAGAAATGTTCACAGATTTACATATAACTTACAGGGTATGGAGATGGTGGTGGTAGAAACATACCGTTAAAGTTTTTACGCCTGAAATTGTGTATTTATCCAAAAATTAGTAAAACAACGACCGAAAATCTTTTTGATCTTTGAAAAGATCAAAAATAAAAGAGAAAAGACTAATTAAGAAATACTGTGGCCGTTTTTCACGATTTTCTTAAAAAGTTTGCACCGTATGGGACTAACCGTAAAGTCAGTTACATAAGCCGAGGCACATACAGAACTAATGAAACGTTATTTCCTATGTACAGTAAACATTTTGAATGTTCTTTCACGATAAAATTAATGCTGCCCTTCAAATACAGAATAATGGAAAACGAATGATTATAACAAAACAATGGGGGCGTCCTTAACCTGTTTGGATCAGAGCCGTAAGGTTTGGATAGTAGCAACGCGCGGAGAGGCCGCATCACTAATAAACTTATGTATTCATGCGCCATTCACCAGGGATGGTCAAGCGTAAAATAATAATTACCCATTGTATACAAAGCTTAATCAAAGTTATCATTGTCTATAATATTAATGTGCATTTGACAGTAATCACAAAATGACAACAATAAACGCTAAATGGGAAGTAAAAAATGAAGAGCAATTTTTTTATATGGACCTATTTGTTGTTCGGCGCAGGGCGAATGGCGCAGTGGAAACCCATACTTAAAGGGAATGGCCAAAGATCAATTTCCCAAAATTATATGTTTTATTTCCTCAAATTCCAACAAATCAAATCGAAATGGTTTCAAACAATACGATTTTATTTCACGATTCCCTTTGTATTCTTACCGTATACATAAACAGTTTGTGTGTAGTCCTTCCTATAGACACAAGAATGGCAAACTTATCAATATTTTTTATCAAATCAACGAATCTAATAGTAAAATGCTTGGAGTTAGGAGAGCCTGATGTTTCGATTCTAACAGGGTTATAGAGTCGAATGATCTTTAGCCTCCTAGAAAAAGATCCCGTAGGACAGTGTTAGTTGATTTTTATTATTATCCAACTCAATGTGACAGGATCGAAACGTCATGCTCGAACTCCCGAAGCATTGTTATAATATTTCAGGTCATTATTTTGGTCGATGAGCAGTTTGCAGCAGTTTGCTAATTGAATTGAATCTAAAGGCGTTAAAGAAACGGAGGCTCGGGCTCCGCCTCAGGCTCGGGCTTCATTTCGTGAATCCATTCTGAAAAAACAGGTATCAAAATAGAGGATTTTGGCTGTGGTTCTGAAGTAGAGTCTCTGGTTTGAAAAGGAAAACAGAGTTTCAGCTTCAGTGAAAAACCACAACTAAGACTCCGTTTCGTAAACACCCTATTTAGTAATCAATGGATCTTTGGAAATGAGTTATTACAAGATTGTTACAGCAAAAGCGACCAAAAATGAGCACCCATACAAACTGATTTAACACAAGGTACGTCCTAAGGCCCCTTTGATATTGTCTGCATAATTTAACGAACGAAAAAACGAAAGAAGTTCTTCAAATACACCGCACAGCAGTGAAAAATACTAAAAATTGATATAACTTGTCAGGACTACTGTATAGTGGCAAGTGCACACATCCCGTGAGGCCATGCCGTATACAAGTTTATCGACCTTTGACCTTCTAATCTTAGTTAATTTGTATATACATCCGATTAAAAAAAAACCCAAAAGTCAGAAGCCAAATGTGTGGTCAGAATTAATTATATACAATAATGGAATAATATTTTAATGTTTAACTATATACAATCGAATCACATTCTTATAATTATAAATTAATTAATTATTTACCAACACTGCAGAAAGTACACCCGTCAGTGACCACGGTAACACCTGCACAGCACACCCACATCCGTAAACACCACTTTTGTTTACCCCCAAGTGGACTTCGATAAATTAAAGGTATAAAACATGATTGGTAAAGGTCACATGATTGTCTCATGATTCAGTGCATGAAATAATAAACCTGTGAAAATTTGAGCTCAATCGGACATCTGAGTCACGAGAAAATAGCGAAAACTCGACTCAATATTTCTTATAAAACATACAGAATGGCTTTGATCTTACCACGAGATCAAAACTGTTTTCGGTCTTTGACTAATTTCTGGATAAATACACCATTTCAGATGGAAATATTTTAACGGTATCTTTCCACCAGCACCATCTTCATACCCGAAAGTAATACGTAAATCTGTGAACATTTTTGTTTGGGTATGTTACCAATCATGTATTGTACTTAAAGTGCTAACAAAAGTGACTATTATGTAGCTCCTTATAATGATCATCGCATGTAGCGGTTCGATCAGTTAATAACAAAATATTCTGAGATATGTTTGAAAGTGTCTTAAAAGGTGCCTCTAGCTCTCGTGCAGTTTACCCTCATACCCATTACATGATCCATCTTTATCCGGAACTTTCCCGGAGTTTTTACCGGTAATCGAGTCCACCAGGCGCACCCCATCATACACCGAGGGATTCCTGTACGATCCCCCGATGCGATCCCACAGCGTGAAGTACTGGCCGTAGTTATAGTTATAGTAAAGATGGTGGTCGGTATGATGGGCGGATCCATTGATGAACGGCCTGAGAATCGCTGGTACCCGGTAGTCCCCGTCATGGATACTGATGGTCCAGAAATTAACCAGCACGAACATGGCCAGGTAGGCGTGTTTGTTGAGTGGGAATAGGTACGGATACATGTGGTAAGGTATACTCTGCAGGAAGCCGTCGAGGGGATGGAAGGCATAACTGGCGAATGGGGTAGGTATCTTCCACGTGTGATGCGGCTTGTGTATGTAACGGTAGACGTAGCGGTGATGCATGAAACGATGCAGCCAGTATATCAAACAATCACTGAAAAAGATGAGTCCGATGACGTCACGCATGACCAGGAGCATTGCTGTGGGCCAAAAATGACAATAGTTATAAAACTGTGGATATTAAATGATTTTGGTCGGGAGATAGATGATATGCAAATTAGGCTTGCCCTTCACCGACTTGGATGAGCACTGTTTACTCACTCTTTGTGAGTGTACGTGAAAAAAATCATGCGCTGGTTCGGATGTAAATTTATATTTGTGCATGGGTATGTTACTGTACCTTTAACGCAAAACACAAAACGTCGAGAAACCGTCGTCAGGAAACAATTTCTTTGGAACACAAAGACTGTCAAACACGAAACGTCGTGATCACACGGATAAAAAATAATGCCAAATATTGTGAAAACTGACTCGAAAACCATACAGCCCGCGAATAAGTAGTGACTCTTACCTTTGAAGCCCGTTGCACCAATCTCGTCCAGTGTGTACAACTTAGCATAGCCGTGGAATTCAGGTACAATAACCACTACAGCCATTGCAGTTAATCCGGCCCCACCCAACACGGAACAGTACATCTCACGACGGATTTGATTCTAAACAAAATAATAAACAAGAGCGAAAATTGATAACTATATTCCGAGTTCAAGTTTTAAGTTCGTCCAACCATACTTAAAGGTTACCTGAAATAAAAACTCATATGAAGTTAAATACATCTGTATTGTCATAAAACTCAAGAAAACGTATAAAAGGAGCTATTTTAGACCCATAATTTAGCACTCCACTTTTCGCGACGAACCACCTTGCTACGTCACCGGCAGAACGTCACAGTATACAAGTCGCAAACCTGCAATGCTAGCCTACTTGTTCTGCATGCCGATGACGTCAAACGAATTGTTGCGTGGATAGGTTCCGAGGGGAATTTTCTTTTGGAGGCGGGGCATACAAACATGTACTGTTTTTGTTTAACTTTGGGGTCAAAATGAAACACAATACGTAAAAGTTTAATTCATATTGTCATTAATTATGCATTAAGCAATAATCTGAAAGCACTTTCAGTTTCCCAAATTTGATTACAGGTATCCTTTAACGACCAAGGACAATAGTTTCGGCATAAAATTTCACCCTATTTCACCCCAACCCTTGAATCTAGGGCACTCTCAAAGCTTGGCTCCGGCTCAGGCTCCGACTTCGTCTCGTTAATTCATGATGCTGAAAAAAGTAGGTTTTTGGTTTTTCATTGAAGCTGAAGCTCTGTTTTCTTTTTCAAACCAGAGAATCTACTTCCGAACCTCAGCCAAAAGCCTCTATTTTGATACCCGTTATTTTAGAATGGATTCACGAAATGGAGCCGGAGACTGAGCCGGAGCCGAGATTTGAGAAAGACCAATGAATGAATGCCTTCTGAAATCATTGGAATTATTAACCATTTTCTTCATGAATACTGTATTGTCTTTAGTCAAACTTGCTCTCTAAACGTAACTAATATTGCCAGTACAGATTATCATGCTTGAAATACAATCTTTAGACAATTACAATATAGGATATGTGAAAAATTGCTTACTTTTAGAAACAGCGGATGCTTCATCAAACGGTGATCAAATATGAAGAAGTAGACCAGCGAACAGCATATGAAATAGGAGAACATAGCACCAACATATAGACTCAAATAGCAAGAGATGCCCTGACGCAACCAGTAGTCTTCATTCCAGTCGCTGGGGTATATGCTGTACTTGGTGAAGAAATACCGGTCCGAAAAGCCCACGATGAGATCCATCTTTGCTGCAATGTAAAACAAAAAGCATGAGACTTGAAACGAGACTTTGAGATGAATCCAATTAAGAATGATATTCTAAAGTTCTCAGAAGTTCGTTTTGTGTACGAACAATGACGCACATTCATGTATACAGAGAATCATGAATATTATTGAAGTGCAACATTTTGTCCAAACTCGTTGTTGCCGTACTCACCAATAATAAATCATTAGGTGGTATCATACTTTGGTATAATACCGAAACAGAAATCTTCACAGATATACCTATAATTTACAGGGTATATTATAGATGATGATGGTAGAAACATACCGTTAAAATTGTTCTGCCTGAAATGCTGTATTTAACCAGAAAAGAAAACAACCAATGACCAAAAACAATTTTGATCTTTTAACAGTTTAAAGATACAAAATAACGGTGAAAATTTCTTTTAAAATAGTGTGGGCGTTTTCACTGTTTCCTCAAAGGTGGACACCGTATGGGATTGAAAATTTGCACAGATGACTGTTACTGTATCTTCCTGGATATTTCTGCCCATGAATCTGCATTTCTTTGATAAAAACCAAAGTATGATGTTACCTTTAAGAATTAAGATCACAAAATTCGAGAAATAAAAAACTCATATTTTGGAGTAAACTTACCTGTAAAAATCCCAAACAAACACTCGATAGAAAAGTGCATGAAACAGTAATTGCTTGATGACCAATCCTAGTGCTACCTTTACATCAACTAACCTCTATAAGATAATGATAGTTCTCTATATATAAGAATGTATTTACCAGCGTTACCTCACGAGAGCGCGTATCAAGCTCTCCTGTGATTGGCTGCGAAGAACCGCCAAAAAGTTTGGCGAGGAGGAGGAGTATTTGTGGTCTTATCAGAAAAACAAACACGACCGATTATTAATGGCATTGGATTCTGTTTTCTGCAATCAGCTAGATTTATGGACACAACTGATATTATTTTGAACTTGACATAAATATTGTGAAGCAACCGTATCGGACCCGACCCACATAACACTGCACCTTGGTCCAAAATAGAAACTATTGCTATTTGTAGAAATCATTTAAGCACTTTATGTCTCGATTTAGAATTTTCAGAAAAGTTATGTCACATGATGGCATCGATAATTAAGAAAATTATCCAATGATTAACCCTTGAATATTTGATAATCACACCACGCGCGGATTACAGAAATAGCAATGGTCGTCTATTTTAAGATACTCGTTATCATATCGCATTTTTTTGGGTTAGATAACAGTAATATTGCGAAGTTTGTTAAAGTCGAATTAGTAATTGCAAACTGTGTCGTGTGAGCGATATTTAATTATTAAGAGTAAATATAGGCAACAATGCATTTTATTTTGCCACAAAATAGAGGGCATTTTGTCGGTGGAAAGCTCTAGGAATGGTAACGGTTACTTTTAGGGTAAGATACTTATAAAGGGAATAAAAAACCTACTACTTACTTGCTTTTGCTGTTACAAAATGATATTTTTGACTTTCATCAACTGTTTCGAGTCCTTAAAACTTCAGATAGAAGAATTTTGTGCAACATTTCAGAGTAAAAGCACAATTTTCTTACGCGCTTGTTGCGAACTTGAAACTTAAACTTTTGTCTGGTCTGGCTTGTCTAGTTAAGTCTGGTACTTATACAACCAACGTATCAAAGGCCCACACAATGAGAGAAGAGACTAGAATTCTCTTCTGCGGCTGTCTGTGCGTTCGTGAAAAGTAGCATCTTCGTTACCGTGTTTTTATCCCATAATTTCCCTCAAAAATCAAAGCCCTGCCCTCTTTCCACAAATTTAACCTTGCTAATAATATCGAAAAGGGCACCACGAACGTATATTTAGGTAAGTCTCTTAACAAATGTTATGTTTATTCCCTTTATAGGTATCGTTCCATAAAAGTATTATAACATACAACTCTATATAAAGAATACCCAAAAATAATTCAAGTTGCAACCCAACTATAATCAAATCTCAAATCTAACTACATGGTCGGTTCGACTTTAAGCGGGGCTGATGAACTTTTAGGCTAAAAATAATTACTGTTGCTACTTGCTACCACGAAAGCAGCGGCCTTAATTGCAAACTTGCATTTGTTTTTTCTCTATTCGACTTGCGGTCTTTATGTTGTAGAGTTAGCGTTGTTTGTTGCTCAAGCAAAGGTTATGTGTACATGCTTATATGCTCCTAAGTGAATGAACTTTTACAAGATGTGAACTTTCTGAAGTGCAAGATGGCGAAAGATTGTGTCACCGTTTCCAATCCGGCAGAAAACGTTTTGTAATTTATGCGTCATTTCACTATAATTATGCTGCAAGTTGTGATTTCTGAAAGTGCCCAAACTTAACAAATCATTTTCCTTGGTGCACATTCACATTTGACTCTCAAATTAGTCTGAAACTGAGAAAGAAAGAGGGGAGGGGAGGGGGGAACCAGGGGCCAATTTCATAGAGCTGCTTAAGCACAAAATTTGCTTAAGCATGAAAAGTCTTCTTTGATCAAACAGGATTATCAACCAATATTCATGTGATGTTTACTGTTTTTAACTAATGTATTCGGCCATTGATTGCTGAGCAAAGATCAAAAATAAAAGAGAAACGACTTAAGAAATACTGTGGCCGTTTTTCACTGTTTTCTCAAAAAGTGAGGACCGTAGGGGACTGAAATTTTCACAGATGACTGTTACTGAATCTTCCTTGATAATTATTTTTGACCATGAATCTGTATTTCTTTGACAAAAACCAAAGTACGATACTACCTTTAAAGGGATTGCATACGTTTGGTAATTTGAGCCTAATGTTTGTTTCAAACCAATATAATTGTTTATATATACCATCAAACTAACCTGTGAAAGTTTCAATTCAAAAGGTGGTAGCGTTTTTGAGATTTTGGCGACAAACTAGAGCGGTTATTTCACGCCAGAGAACAGTAAGTCAATAGCTGAGAAGCGTTACGGCCATAACGCTTCTCAGATTCATAATTTTTGGAGATAAAAAGTGACATATTTTTCCATAACCGCGGTACTTCGAATTGAACGTTTCTCAATATGCATTATACTATCCAAAGCAGCTGTACTTCTCACCAAGTAAGTTTTTATTGCCATAAATTTTCAGAGTCATTACCAAACGTATGCAATGCCTTTAAGCAAATTTTGGTGCTTAAGCAAAGAGGCTCTTTGAAATTGGCCCCAGTATTCTGATCTGATAGGTATGCCGGCAGGAACAGCCAGGCAAATTTCTCGGTACGTGACTCCTGGTTCCAACCCGCAAATTCACCAGCAAAAATGAATGAACTTCATTCAGAATTTCCAAAAATACTCCACAGAAATGTAAACTTGCAAATGATTGTAGATTAAAACGAAATCTTTGAGCCCAATATGCAAATACCACGTTGGACCGCGGACGCTGTGCAGCCGCGGTCGGGGCATGCATGATGAAAGTTCATCGAACATACACAGACCATGGGCCAAATTCATAGAGCTGCTTTATACTAAAATTTGCTTAAAAAGGTAATATCATACTTTGATTTTGTCAAAGAAATACAGATTCATGGGTAAAAATATCAAGACAGATACAGTAACAGTCATCTGTGAAAATTTCAGTCCCATACGGTCCCCACTTTTTGAGAAAATAGTTGAAAAAATTGCCACATTATTTCTTTTAAATCTTTTATTTTTGATCTTTTAAAAGATCAAAAAGATTTTCGGTCGTTGTTTTACTAATTTCTGGATAAATACACCATTTCAGGCGGAATTTGTTTAAACAATTTTGAACATTCCTGTTTTGGTCTCATACCAAAGTATGATACCACCTTTAAAGGTAGAACCATACTTTGGTAAGAAGCCAAAACAGAAATGTTCACAGATTTACGTATAACTTTCAGGGTATGAAGATGGTGGTGGTAGAAACATACCGTTACAATTTTTTCCGCCTGAAAAAATCTTTTTGATCTTTTAAAAGAACAAACATAAAAGAGAAAAGACTTAAGGAATACTGTGGCCGTTTTTTACCGTTTTCTCAAAAAGTGGGTACCGTATGGGACTGAAACTTTCACAGATGACTGTTCCTGTATCTTCCTTGATATTTCTGCCCATGAATCTGCATTTCTTTGACAAAAACCAAGTCTTAAGTCTTTAGTCACTTTTATTTTTGATCACCCCTTTTAAACATCAAAAATAATTTTGGTCATTGGTTATACTCTTTTCTGAATAAATACAGCATTTCAGGCAGAAACATTTTAACGGTATATGTTTCTATCATCACCATCTTTATACTCTGTAAGTTGTAGGTAAATGTGTGAAGATTTCTGTTTCGGTATGCTACCAGTATAAGTATAATACATGTATAGTACCTGTTATAGTATTAAACATAAAATCAACCAAATGGATTTCAAAAGACAGCTATACGCTGGTCCTATTATTGTAAGCCGAACTGACAACATTTAAAGCCCGATTTCGGTGTCTCGATTTGAATAATTACCAGCAAATCTGAGCAAACGACTTAACTCCAGTTATTGAGCAAACATTTAAGTCTGTTTCAATAAAGAAATGTTGAGGTTTCCAATGCAATGTTATAGTACAAGCAACTTGACATTCCGTGACAATGAAGCGTCCAGCTTGCTGGTTCAATGAGCGGAAAATGAGCCAGTTTACCGGGGAAAAATCTACTGAGCACGTTTTAGTTTTATAGACCTATCACTGAAATACAATATTGGACATTACCTGGTTATAGGATTCACACAGTAACACAGAATAAGAGCTTCACGTCACATGAACAAAATCACTTTCGATCCGTAGAAAGCGCATCATCAAACCATCGCTAGTAACTAATACATCCGTGCACAAACATGTTTGTTTAACGCAAGGGATCTCAGATTTGGAGATCCGCGTCCTATATTCAGGGTACGCTCAAATGGGATCCGGATCAGCAGGATTCGTGATCTTGTGCATTAAACAAACAGGCCCATAGTGTTATATTAACTGCTTAGCCACACTAAACGCGTTTATCAAGTGCCTGTATAGCTGGAAACCAATCTCTGAACCGTAACATGGCTTTGACAAGCATAAAAAACATTGAAAAAAAAACAACCTCCCGTGATACCATTCATCCCACCAAACGACCAAAATAATAAAAAGCATGACGACATGGGGGGACACCAAGGGAGAAATGGGTGATCAAAAGTGCATGGTCAAAGTTATGGTCCAATGATTAAGCTTACAAGGCTTATTTCATACTAATCAATTCTTGTATACCACTGAGCCACGAAGTTCTACAGTAATGAAATGATTGTATGATTGTGAGGCCATGTAAAAATATTTTGCTGTTTATCGTCGCTGAGGACAATCAATTTCCCTGGCTCTATCAATTTTATATTTCTGGAGACTTTTCTTGTTAAACAACAGGGGTCAATTTCATAGAGCTGCTTAAAGGAAAGTACAGGATTGGTAACATACCCAAACAGAAATTTTCACAGATTTACGTTTAACTTTCAGGGTATGAAGATGGTGCTAGTAGAAACATACTGTTTAAATATTTCCGCCTGAAATGCTGTATCTATCCAGGAATTAGTAAAGACCGAAAACAGTTTTGATCTCGGGGTTTTATAAGAAAATTGAGTCGAGTTTCCGCTATTTTCTCGTGACTCAGATGTCCGATTGAGCTCAGTTGTCACAGGTTTATCACAATGTTATGTGAGCTGTTCTATGACCTTTATATTATCACATTATTGCTTCGAAATTCAAAGTATTATAGTCTTGTAACATCTGTCATTCGATCTCTATTACGAAAACGTTTGCTTCGTGTTAAGGGGCAGGTGCGGTTGTGCTAGAAGAGGCATACTTTTTTTTTTAAATTTAATTAATTATTTTTTTTATTAATTAGATTTAATAAATTTTTTTTTGGGGGGTGGGGGGGGTGTTCGAAGACCCAATTTTTGGAGGGTAGACCCTTCTTCTAACACTCGCTTGTGCTGTCTTTTTAGCAGTAGAAAAGTAATTGCCGCTTAATAACTGAAAAGATCCAGCATTTTTCAGAGTTGTTTTTGTTTCAAGTTGCATTTTTTTTTTGGGAGGGGGTTGCTAGACCAAAATGTTGGGGGGGCTCAATATGAACATATGTCAATTTCAAGTTCATTGGTTTGGAGGATGTTTAGAAATAGTTAAGTTAAGTTTTGTGCACGACACTATGGAAATATCTCCCCAAGTACCTATCCTCTACAAAAGAATTTGCAGGGTGTACGTCCCCTTATCAGGGGACGTACACCCTGCAATTATAGAGTGCGGCAGAGTGTAAATTCTTGTTTCCGGACAAAAGGCAGGCGGGGACACTGCAGTAATGGCGGGTGTTTCCTACCCTCCATGGTCACGCCGTCGGGTCGGATCGGTGTAGGGCACAAACATGAATAAACACTTGTAATTCTAAACAGCGTACAGAGAAAGCCACCTGTTTTATTTGCATGACCAGTGAAGACTTGCAGTTATACATTGATCATAAATCAAACAAAATATACCGATCTACTGGGATACGTTAATTATCGCTGGGTTTTTACATTGGATGTTATTGGCGAATCACAAAACTACAAATACGAGACCAAATTGGCGGTTTCAAAGTTTCAAGTCCGGTTAAGATACAGCTCCAAAGAATACATACCTACAAAGACCAAAAAACACCAATATAGCTTCAAATTAAAAAGAATTATTTCAAATCAAAGATTCCCCAAAATATCCATGAATAAAAAAGCTGCTAGTTTTCAAGGAAATGATAAAAAGTGCCTTTTTCATCATGACGAAGAATTATATGGTTAAATTTCGAGCAAATCAAATTTTTCCCCAAATCACAAAACAAAGTTCTCCCCACATGCGAAGCCAAAAAAACCTGCGACAAACCCATCACCCTTTTTTACAGCACGATACAAACCAACATTTTCAGAAAATTCAGTAGGCCGATTATGTTACCCATTTAAAATTTACAAACATGCTGCAAGCCATCAACATACATGTATCAGCCTATAGAGGGCGCCCTTGATTTAATACAAGCAGAAGCTGTACAATTAGACTGGTACCTGTCCTTATCTGAATACACGGTCGCAGAAACTGTTATAAGACATCACCAAGGAAGATGGGATTGTAGGAATGTTCAGGCTCTTGAAAGCAATATGGCCCGATTATAAATCTACATTTTGTCCATCGTCTGATTCTAGGTCCTTTGTGATTGTGTTCATTGAAAGTTACTGCTGTGATGTTAGGGTCAGTGATGGTTGTTTAGTAGCGGTAGAATTCCGGCTTGTAGGGACCTTCAACTGGCATGCTCAGATACTCGGACTGCTTGGGGGTCAGGGTGGTCAATTTGACGTCCAGATGGTCAAGATGGAGACGAGCTACCTCCTCGTCAAGCTGAAATGGAATGATCAATACAGAAATGGTCAAATTAGTCTAACGTTTTAAAAAAACTTTATTTGTGTACAAACATTTCTAAGTTGGAAAAAACTACTTATAATAATGTTACATTCTCAAATAGAGAAATTTCACAACCAACATTTGACTTTGTTCTCCCCTGAAAACCTACCTTGTAAAAACAGACTGCCTGGCCAAACACACATTTTCTTTGGTAGTTTAAACTGGGTTTTGACACAGAATCTTATGTTATTTTGATTGGTTACTACAAAATCGTTAAAAATAATGGGGAAACAAAAATTCCTTCCGTTGGAGTACCTCTTTAAGATTAATCTTAGTGGTAAAATCCAGCCCAGGACACTCTGCCGATTTAATTTTTTGAAAATTGAGATAAGCAGAGTCAATATTCTTTAGTGACTCTGGATATGTCTTATTCACGGTGCATCCATCCTACATTCGAAGCAGTGCGATCAAGCGGAGACTCGGATTCAAAGTAGTCTGGTACCTGTTTTCTGTTTTAGAATTAATGTTATCTTTTCCAACGAGTATACAAGGAAGGTGACAAGATGGATGCACCGTGAATCAGGCCTACTGTAGCGAAATGATAAAGGGGAAATGTTTGCCTACCTTCTTGGGCAGCATGTAGACTCCCAGAGGGTACTGTTCAGACTTGGTCCACAGCTCAATCTGAGCCAGCACCTGGTTGGTGAAGGAGTTGGACATGACGAAGCTGGGATGACCCATGGCGCAGCCCAGATTGACCAGACGGCCCTCGGCCAGGACAATCAGGTGGCGGCCACTGGACAGAGTGAAGCGGTCAACCTGCAATTGGACAAAATATCACAAAGGATGACCACAATGAGCACTGATTACGAGTGAAGCTATTACATAATCTCAGATTGATGTGCTTGCGATAATATTAACTTTGCAAAGCCTCAAGAATCTTAAGGTCTCAATGACTTCCGTCAACTAACCTGAGGCTTGATGTTGACTTTCTTGGCATTATCCTCCAGCCACTTCAGGTCCAGCTCACAGTCAAAGTGACCGATGTTGCAGATAATGGCGTTCTCTCTCATCTTCAAGAAGTGACGCTCGGTGATGATGTTGGCGCATCCCGTTGCTGTGACGAAGATGCTGGCTCGCTCGCAGGCATCGTCCATGGTCGTGACCTCGTATCCTGAGCGTAAAACAAATTTACAGGTACGCATTTATAAATGCCTAATTTTGGAAAGAAGCATTTAGTGACATAGTGCCTTGCATAGGGGACACAGGCACTACAATTACTTGGAGTAAGCCCCGAAGTGAGGTGACACCGATAACGTCCATTTGGAATTTGGGATATGGTCCGACAGTATTCAACCATTGTGTGCCTACATTGTTCACGCTGAGCTCCTTGCACCCATACCCTGGCCAGAAGAACTCTGTCAACCGCAGGCCTAGAATTTGGATCTGGAAGGGGCAAGGCCACTTGTCCATTCAGACCTCCCAACATCTGATTTTAAAAATTCCTAAAGACTTTGCAAGAGAGCGAAGTGACCACGAGCCAGGGGAGCGGGTGGAGGGTGGTGCCCGCCTTTCATGGTTTATAGGGAGCTTTTCCAATTAATGGGGTTAGGGTACCAGGTTTAGACTAGCAAACAGTCGCTCGCGGAGTGAAATAGCAGAAGTCACGGCTGATGCGTGGACTGGAAAACGGTAAACTTGCGCACTCAATATTCATTATGCCACGTGGCTGGTAAAAATCTACTTTTTCAGAAAATAATGGGTACAAGCGGAAAATCGTAATCAACTAAAAAAAGCGGAAATTTTCCACCAAAAGCGGAAAGGTTGGGAGGTCTGTCCATTGCAAAGGGCACTTCCATTGAAAAATCATGATGTCTATGGAAACATTTGAAGGGGCACCAAGGCCAAGAACAAGGACAACGAAGGCCATGGCCTCCGTTAAATTCCAGGCTTGCAACTGGTGTCTGATAATTCTAGCTGGTGAAAACCGAGGCGGATGGGGTTAAAGATGATAGCCAGTGCAAGGGGTTTAGTGACATCAAGGATGACAAAGTCCTTCAATTTACTCACCTTCCATGGCTGCCTGCAGAGCAATGATGGGATCGATCTCAGTGATCAAGACCCTGGCGCCAAAAGCCCTGAGGGACTGGGCGCTGCCCTTGCCCACATCACCGTATCCAGCCACCACGCAGACCTTCCCGGCAAGCATGATATCAGTGGCCCTCTTGATGCCATCCACCAAGGATTCACGGCAACCGTACAGGTTGTCAAACTTGCTCTGCAAATCAAATCATCAAGATTTACCAGAATAAAATCTGAAACGATCTGAGGAATGATCTTGGCATGCTATGAATTTCGGAAGACAAGTTCAATTTTGAATGAAAGTGAAAATATTTATTGTAAGCAGACACTGAGCTTTTGTCACGGATTTAATTATATCCCTACAGCAAAAAGACTGTATTGTGAGCGTATGATATGATTGCTCATTAAAAATGTCCATTGAGTTAATCCATGAACAACATGTTACTTTACTTTAATCGCTCCATTTGGTACATTCCCATTGGAGTGTGTTAAGGTAAAAAATAGTGCAATTGGATCACTGCCGATAATGCAACATGTGCTATAAC
Source organism: Astropecten irregularis (assembly GCA_963971285.1). Classification (NCBI taxonomy): domain Eukaryota; kingdom Metazoa; phylum Echinodermata; class Asteroidea; order Paxillosida; family Astropectinidae; genus Astropecten; species Astropecten irregularis. The sequence continues at coordinate 25,678,382 of OZ020246.1, read as the reverse complement.
ATACTAAGATCATTGCCAAAAGTCCAACAGGCAATATGTGCCCATACCAGAACTGGAGCACTGCAGACAGACCAATGGTTGCCTATGGACTGATCTGACGGCACAACATACCGTCCACCATTACTGCAGTGTCCCCGTCCGCCATTTGTGCCCACTGAGTGGCAACAAATGAATTTCCGCTCTGCCGCACTCAATACTGCAGTGTGTAAGTCACCCGATACCCCGCGCAGGGCCAATCACAAGAATCGCAAGTGGGATTTGTGTATTACACACAAAAGGCGGGCGGGACACCGCAGCAATGGCAGATGGTATTTCGTGCCGTCGGATCGGTGTATACTACCTCACTGTCAAAAGTGCAACAGGTGCCTGTTATATTAACACAGACACTGCATATGTAAAACCATGCTACATTCATTATATACTGGCTGTGCATACCTTTGTGACTGAATCGTTGACGTTGATGGCTGGTACTTTGAGTGTGCCCTCCTTCATCATCTTGTACAAGTTGTGGACACCGGTGGTTGTCTCCTCTGATAGACCCTTGATACCTGAACAGCAAGTAGAAGAAACTCCTTATTATAAACACCGATGAGCTGATCGAAACATGGCCTAAATCAAAATTGAATATTAGGGACACCACCAACATAGGGCTGGGTAGCTCAGCTCGGCACGGTATTCCAGAGGTCGCTGGTTCGAATCCCGCTCCAGTCAAATTTTCCTCTGTTCACTTTTCAATGACCTAACTTATAAATGTCAGAGCTCCCATGTCACACGAGGCAATTTACAGGCAATCAGTTTCAGGCAATTTTCAAGAAAAAATACAATCCAGCAATTTTGTGTACACAGTCTGCCGAAAAACTGTCAGAAAAATGTTGAACGCTTTTCCCTGTCGAAGGCAGTGTTGGTTGCCTCCAAGTTGCCTGTTAAAATGTCCATGCTTGACACGGCCTACATAGTATCTTAATGTAAATCTAGCTGGTCTATTTTCTCCTATGCATTTTGCCATGTAAGACAAGGCCTATACTCAGTGGCGAATCTAGTGAAAACAGCGCCTGGGGCAAGCGCTAAAATTGCGCCCCTAATTCCAACTTCTGATGCCAAGGGAAAACAAAATTCAGACAATTTAAAATTGGAATATTTCTTTGTTTGTTCATACTTCATCGGATTAGTTTTCCAATAAGTTCATCAGTATAGGGGCCAATTTCATAGAGCCGCTAAAGCACATAAAATTGCTTAAGCATGAAAAGTCTTTGATCAAACAGGATTACCAACCAAATTTTCATGCGATGTTTACTGCTTTTGACTTGTATTTGGCCATTGTTTGCTAAGCATAACATTCACAAGGAGTTTTGGCTGGCGTATTGTTTTTTTACCATGGGTTTTGGTTCTTCAAAAATTTTGGTTCTTCAAATTTTGGTGCTTAAGCAGCTCTAAGAAATTGCCCCTAGTCTCCTTTTTGTTTCTTTGCGTTTTTAGCGCCCCCTTACAAAGTTGCGCCCAGGGCACATGCCTCCGTTGCCCCCCTAGTTACCCTGCTAGCTGTACTGTAAATCTAGCTGTTTTATTTTCCCCTATTCACTGTTGCCCTGACTGAATAAGTTGTAAAGTTTGTGTGAAGTAATGGGAGACTTTTGAGAACCAGTCTTCAAGCCAACAGCGCACGCACACGCACAACAGCGCAGAACAACGTGCACATGCTCACAATTGCGTGCGCGTGCGCTGTTGACTTAAAGACCCGTTCTCAAAAGTTTCCCATTTTCCAACTAACCTGCGAGGAACTGTGGGTATTTCTGGTGCACCAGGTTGGTCAGATCACCGCCGTCATCCAGGATCATGTTGAGTGGCTGGCCGTCGGAGAAGACGATGGTTTGATCCACGCACCAGATGTATTCCTCATCGGTCTCACCCTTCCAGGCATAGACGGGCACCCCCGTTTTGGCAATGGCGGCGGCCGCATGGTCTTGGGTGGAGAAGATGTTACAGCTGGACCACTGGACCTGTAGGGGTTCGATACAAATGTGGGTGACAAAGAGATAATATGAATAATTTAGCATTTAGTATGTGGATTGGTTTGCGGAAACGCCATGTAAGAATCGTTTGTACTTTCGCACTTCTATTTCGTTCGCACTCCTCGTAAGGTCTCAACATTTCAACTAGCCTGCTCTAGGAGACCAGAGGAGATCAATGGGTTCCTAATCCTAGTCAGAATGATCAGAATGACCAGTGAACACCTGAGACCTTTATCAAAGTTCAGCTCCGGCTTTTGCTCCATTTCGTGAGTCCATTCTAAAATTACGGCTATCAAAATAGAGACTTTTGGCTGCGGTTCGGAAGTAGATTCTCTGGTTCGAAAAGGAAAACAGAGCTTCAGCTTCAATGAAAATCAACAACATATAATTTTCAGCATGTGGATTACAGAGACGGAGCTGGAGCCGGAGCTGTTGCCGAAGCTGCTGTCAGAGCCATTGCCAGAGCCTGAAACGGAGCCAGAGCCGAGCTTTGAGAAAGGCCCCTGTAGTTCATAAGGGCTTCTTACTAATGAAGGCTTTCCCAGCTTACCTCAGCTCCTAGTTCAGTCAGAGTCTCAATGAGTACTGCCGTCTGGATTGTCATGTGGAGGCAGCCGGCGACGCGAGCTCCTTTCAGAGGCTTAGAGGTACCATACTTCTTCCTCATCTCAATTAGACCAGGCATCTCATACTCAGCCAGTTCAATCTCCTTGCGACCAAACTCAGCCAAGCTGATGTCGGCTGAAAACAGGGGTCAAACAAAATTCACAGCGTTAGTGACAACGAGAAATAATTAATGTCCAGCACTCCAGTGACACTGAAAATGAACAAAATCATAAATGTTTTGAAATGTGCAATTTGGATCTTGGCAGTCTTTGTGTTACACTCAGCAGACTTAGGTTTGCATAGCGGGGAGTCAGGTTTGGCGTAGCGGTTCTTTCCTCCCCTTTTACCTCTGGCGGCCCAGGTTCGGTCTACATGTGGATTGGGTTTTCAGTCCCTACCTGATTCTGTGGGTTTTACCCAGAATACTACTCTGGGGTTTTCCTCCCAACTCTAAAACTGTATCTTCTTCTCATCATCTTAGGTTTCATCAGGCTTTCGGGCTACAGTACCAAGGCGATTTTGAGGAATCCTTGGTTTCTTAACCAGATGATGATAAGTTGATCAGAGACCCAGAGAGGCTACCAAATTCCATAAAATATCCCTGGCCTGTAATTAATTAATTAATTAATTAATTAATATAACACCTCTAGTTTGATGTACTGACATGACTATGCATACATAATTATCTATTCTAAACATACTATGCATAAGTTATTGTATTTTGTAACATACATATTGAATACATTGCAAAATGTATACAAGTTACAAAACTCTTTTATAAGTGCTCCCCTCCCCTCTACAAGTTTCATATTACATAATATCGCATGATAAGCATAGTTTAAACACTCTGGAAACAATAGCACCCAGTTTTATCATATAATATAGAGTTCTTATCTTGCCGTAAGCCAATACCATTGTGAACTTCAATGCCTTGCTGCTTATCTGCAGTTTGTTTGCAAAACACTTTATGGCTAGCATGAAATATGGTCCAGGCATTGTAGGGTATGGTTACACGCTAACTCATGGCTCAGTGCTCTTAACTGCAAAGTTTCATGGTATGAACACACAAACCATCTCTATGCATGCATTTACAATACAAGACAGATGCTACATACAAAATGTGGCCTATTACTGGTTTAGACCAGTTCATTGTTAGACACAGCTATTGGCATAGCATTATGTTGGGGGGCGGGACTTGTGAATCTTTCATTTTAATATGTATCAACTACAGTGTTATAGCTAGCCCATTTTGAGCGCCGGCTAAATTTACTTATTGTGAAGCGTAGCAAGCGGAGCTCTCGACCATGCCCCTCATATGGCTGGGGTCCAGGAGATAATACATGGTAGCTACATGTACATGCAAGTCCGTACGTACGTTAGCGTGTCAGCAATATTTTGTTTTGTTATTGGGGATCTGGTCATTTTATCTTTCCAAATTTGTCTCCAAGTCAAAATCTTTCTTTCAGTGAAAAAACACACACAACATTTATTAAGTTGTAACTAGTGCATTTTCTGTGATTTTCAAGATTTGTTTGTGCCGGTCGGCAACATGGTTTTTCATCTCAGTGCCGGTCGGAAAGGCTGAGTGCCGGCTGTCCCCGACCGGTGCCGATTGGCATGGCAAGAACACTGATCAACTATGACCTTAGTCTTAGGTCAATATCTAAGTGCTAAATAAAACAAATTGATTTGTCATGGCGACATGGTGTCAAACACTAGAACTGGTTGAATTTGTTATCTGGGAAAGAATTCAATGCAGTAGATGTTATATCATTCACTTGTGCCCTGTATCTATTGTGGGTAGATTCAGCAGATAAACCTGGTCGACACTTCATTATATCATAGCACACCGGTACAATGTGCTTATAAATATCTATTTCGCAATGTCCAACCAAGTTTGGGAAAGAATGCAGAACACATGTACACTGAAAATATATTTCTGCCATTTCTTTTTGCTGTGTGCAACTGTGCATAAGTTTGTAAACTTGTATTGGAAAAAATTTTACTGGTAAATCTAGCAAAAAGAAACAGCTGGACAAAATTACTGGAGTTTACAACATGTATTTCACTAACTAGTAACAGTTCTATAAAAGTAATAAACTACTACAAACTGCTCATCAACCAAAATAATGACCTGAAATTTATAAAATGCTTGGAGTTCAGCTATGCCAATGACATGTCATTGCCATTTGGTCACAAAGTTGCATCGTAACTTAACAGAGGTCAGATGATTGAGGAGATTAGAAAAAAAAAAAAAATGGGATATCAAATTGTTCCATGCCTCGTGTAATGATACAAAGCTTAGCTTGAATAAAACAATATAAACATGCAGCTTAAAATTTGGATGAAGTGATGGGCAACTAAACAGTAACACTAAACAGAAAGGTGTGACTTGAATATTGTTTGACTTGATCATGTTTCCACTTAATTTTTGTTGAAAAAATTGGCCTGCCAAGATAAGATGTACAAGCCTTTCAGCAGTATGATTTTATTTACTTCCTCACCCCTTGTCACAGTGCAGGTGTTTATTACTTAAGTGAAATCTTGCCCAACCATTAATGTTTTCAATCAATTTAAGTTTAACTTTACTAAAATATTCAGTCAGTTTCCCTTATTTGATGATTTTATATTACTTTGAGTTAAAACATTGAGGAACGAAATATTAACATAGTTAAAAGTGATTGGTTACATCAGACTGATGAGCACAATTTTTTTTTTTTTTTTTAACACTGATTGGGCATTTTGGAAGGTAAAACAAAGCAACCTATTTTACCTTTTTTATTTCTACAATTGCCATAATTCAGTAACTGATAGATGATTACTATAAACCATGCTAACAAGTGGGTAAGAGAATTATATTTTACACTGAATTTGACACATCGGTGAAATGTCTTCAACCCTAGGTTGTACATCATGTAACTTGTTTGTAAGAACTCAGGAAAATTTTTGTTGGCAGCAAATGTCAAATGAAAGATATTATTTTTTGAGCAGTAAAAGTTGAGTTATTTGATTTCAGAACATTCATGATTTAGAACTTAAATAACCCTTAGTAGGTCCTACTTATCGGGACCACTTCAATAACTTAATATTTATAGGAACCACTTGTACACAATTACCCATTATTCAATACTGAATAGTACTCGGATCAAAAACACACGTGTGTGCTATGCTATGCGCGTGTTGTTATAAATCAGACCGATAGAGGGCGCCACACAAACGAACTATTCCTTGCACACTAGCCGTCAAAAGTGCGAGAAAACACTGACTTTTTCTAATGAAATACACGACTGCACGCCACAAGCTTCCCTGCATAAATCTTATTTAACAACTCAAACATGTTCGCATTACTCACCAACTTTGTACTTGAGTTTTCCGCCGTTGGCTGCCATTTTGATGTTTGTTTTGTGTGTGTGGGGTCTGCCTGCTCGATCTGATCAGCACGGTGGCTAGTTTTTAAAAGAGGCATTGACAAAGATTGCGCACGTATTTATATGCCAGCGATTGCTCATTAGCATATAACGTCACTGACTTTTCTCCTTATTGGTCAAAACATTGAATATAATTTGCATAATGAGGTTGATCAGTTTCAGGGGCTTGAACAATATTCTAGGGATTCAGAGTCCATCTGTGTCGATTTTGAAAATTGATGATTTATCCATACCATACAGAATTTCATGATATCTAGAATACGTAAGAAATGTCACATTTGGAAACGTCGACGCACACGAAAAATATGTATTTCCAATAATTATGTGACCCCGCCCCCATTACAGTAGCGGAAGTCTCTCTTCATCGGATTGGATAGTTGGTCTGATTATTCACACGTCTGTCCAATCACAGAAGATCTTACATCACTTCCGCAGCTGACTAGCAAACAAGTGCATACAGTCATATGACTAGTAATCTGCTTTCATCATTATCATAATTATTTATCACTCAGTGAAACTCGCTGTTCGACAGCATTGAATCTGGTCTCAAAAAGGATTTTATTTACCACGGATTCAAGATGATGACTGAAATGACTTTCAACATTAACGACGGCTACCTCGAGGGCCTCGTCAGAGGATTTAAAGGAGGAATTTTGAAACAACCAGACTACCTTAATCTTGTCCAATGTGAAATTTTAGAGGGTGAGTTCTGTTTATCTGTACTACTGTAGTGCATTTGTCCAGTTTCCGGACAATTGGAGAGTGTTATTGTCTTGACCAAGACTGTGAAGACGAATGACCAGAATTATTCATTTAGGCCTACATTGAAATTAAAAACATCATGTCAATCACTGAAGTAGGATCGACATAGTTGAAGTTGATAGCAAATGAGATTTTTCGGGTTATTTGGAGGATCGATTTCATACAGAACTTGGTTCAGTTCAGGTACCGTCAGGGGCCGATTCCACGACCGTATGGCGTTAACACTACGTTAACGTTAGAGCAAAAGGCAAGCCCAAATCCATCATGTCCACTGCTAAACGGAAAATCGATCGCTAGGGCCTACTTTGCGCTGCAATTTTCCGTTTAGCGATGGATTTAGTCTTTAGAGATGATCGCAAAACGTTAGTGAAATCGGCCCCTGAAAGTTTTAAACTTTCGAGTTCTGCAGATGATCACGGTCACTAGACAAGCCATATCATTGCTTTGCTGGTCATGCACAAAGTCTAAGACTAAAACGAGGAGATGCGCGGAACTGCATACATGTGATATTTTTGAAGTATTTTAACTTTTTTCTTATAAAATTGGGAATTTTTTAAAATCTAACACAGACAGCCATTAATTAACGCCCCCAGGCCCTTTAAACTCCAACATTATGTTTTGTTGGGATCTGTTAGGCTGAGGAGGGTACAGTTGTTGGAATTTGCTAAGATTGATACCATGTGAAAATGATGTTTATTTTTGCATAGGGCCTTATGTACACAGTCTGCCAAATTCCAACAGTAAGCAACTGTTGGAACTTGATGAGCTGTGTACCGTTGTTATAGAGTAATCTGTTGGAGTATAACAGGTTGAGTACAGTGGACATTATCTGACACTCCAGGCTGTTGGATTGTGTTAGGCTGAGAAAGGTATTGAGTACAAATGTCTAGGGGGTTGGGGTTAAGGTCTAAGCCTATGCCCTGCTACACCATAGATATTTATGTAATTAGGCCCTAATTAAAGAAATGTCAATTTTGTATGATTGATCATAAATAATATCGCATTCTCATTCTTTGTTCTAGATCTGAAGTTACACCTGCAAAGCACAGATTATGGTGGATTTCTCCAGAATGAACCCTCCCCGCTCACAGTGTCTGTTATGGACGATAGACTCAAGGAGAAGCTGGTAGTTGAATTTCAACATCTACGAAACCATGCCGTGGCACCACTTGCAAAGTTCTTAGACTTTATCACGTAAGAGACAGTTGTGGTGTTTTTTTTCTATATATCACAAATTGTCACCTTTTGTACCATATTTTCCACATATTTTCTTGTTTCTGTCGCATTTAAAAAGAAATATCAGATTGAATCAGGTTTGATGGTTCTTGGCAGTGACATTATGAGTTTACCCGAAATGTTTAAAGTTTTCCCAGCAACAGCAATTTGGAGGGGTTTGGGAGAGTAGATGTAGGGTACAGGCCCTGATGCTTTATAATGGGCTTGCTAGACCAGTTGGTGTAGAAATCCTACAACTTACAAGTTTCAGATTTTGCCAGCAGATTGATAAGTGTTTAATGCCCAAAATCCCCAAATACTGTAATTTTGTAGATTCTAAATAATTAAACTCAATACTATGAACAGTTGCATTTTTTTTGGCCAGTGTAAGCTGAAGCATAAAAGTCATGTTGTTATGATATGGGAACCGGTATTCCATGCACAATTCCTAATACATGTATTTGATTTCACACTTTCAGTTACAGCTACATGATAGACAACATCATCCTGCTCATCACTGGTACCCTGCACCAGAGGTCAATTGCTGAACTCATTCCTAAGTGTCATCCTCTCGGAAGCTTTGAGCAGATGGAAGCTGTTAATGTAGCTACTACACCGGCTGATCTGTATAATGCCATCATTGTAGACACTCCACTTGGTAAGTGCAATGGGGGGTTTCCCTTCCTGGAAAAAGTCTCTAATTTGGTCATCAACCAATGCGCTAGCGCCCTCACGATGCACTAGTGCCCTCATGATGCGCTAGTACCCTCACGATGCGCTAGTGCTCTCACGATGCGCTAGTGCCCTCACGATGCAATATAGTGCCCTCACGATGCGCTGGTGCCTTCACGATGCGCTAGTGCTCTCATGATGCGCTAGTGCCCTCACGATGCAATATAGTGCCCACACGATGTGCTAGTGCCCTCACGATGCGCTAGTGCCCTCACGATGCACTATAGTGCCCTCACGATGCGCTAGTGCCCTCACGATGCACTATAGTGCCCTCACGATGCGCTAGTGCCCTCACGATGCAATATAGTGCCCTCATGATGTGCTAGTGCCCTCACGATGCACTATAGTGCCCGATGCGCTAGTGCCCTCACGATGCACTATAGTGCCCTCACGATACGCTAGTGCCCTCACGATGTGCTATAGTGCCCTCACGATGCGCTAGTGCCCTGCAATAGTACCCTCATCACCAGTGATAAACAGTTGCATCATTTTGGTTTGTTTCTGCAGCCCCCTTCTTCCAGGAGTGCATCTCTGAGCAGGATCTGGATGAGATGAACATTGAGATCATTCGTAACACACTCTACAAAGCTTATCTGGAAGCCTTCTACAAGTTCTGTGATGACCTCGGTGGTGCTACTGCCGACGTCATGTGCACGATCCTTGGGGTAAGAGTAAAGAACATAACTCATGTAATTGAAAAGTGGCGTTATGAAAATGACATTGCCATGCTAGGGGTCGATTTCACCAAGTTCATCGTAACTTACTATCAATCGTAGGACTTATGATGCATTGCAACGCTACGTAGGATGCGTCGAGTTATCCTTCGACCTTCATAACCAGAGTTGGATCGTAAGGCTTCATGAAATCGACCTTATTCCTCTAAGCCATGGTGCTCAATTTCACTTCTTTCTTTGGATTCTTCTTTTTTTTCAGTTTGAAGCCGACCGGCGTGCGTTCATCATCACCATCAACTCATTTGGGACGGAACTGACCAAGGAGGATCGGTTCAAGCTCTACCCACGTTGCGGTCAGCTGTATCCTGACGGCCTGGCTGCACTGGCTAAGTGCGATGACTATGACCAAGTCAGGGCTGTGGCTGACAGCTATGCTGTATGTACAATCACATTACTTCCCTTGGCAACATAACACGTTCAATTGTTTTTCTGTGGTCACTTCTCACTATCTGCTTAGCTTCTTTCATTACCTGGGTCTAATTAATGACTCTGTCTATTGTAAGCACAAAATGACTGCTTACTATAGCAGCAAAGCTGTGCTTCCCGTATTGCTTAAAGAAAATATCCAAGTCAGAAGGAAGTAGGCTTGTGTGCATGCACACTTCCTGTCGTTTATAAGGTTAGTTTAGGATGTCCTGGCTAAGCAGAGAATGGTGCTAGTAAGCAAGAAATACCATGCTGATTATGAGCTACTGTCTCACAGGGAAATAATAGCAACAGCCTATCATCTTGTAACACACTTAGACATGGTATACATATTTGGATAATGGAGGATATTTTAAGTTTTTTTTACAGTAATAAAGCTAATTCTAAAATTAAGCTGAGATTTTAAAGTTTGAACAATGTCTCAGGCAATAATACTCTGACTATCTTCAGCAGGAATGGCATAGTCAGGGCAAGCTTTGATCTGAATGATTTAGGGCCGGTTTGTTTCACGCACAAGATCACGGATCCTGGTGATCTGGATCCCATTTTAGCGTATCCAGCATGATGGGACGTGGATCTGCAGGATCCCTGTTCTGAAACAAACAGGCCCCTAATGACTGGGGGCGGGGCATCACATTGACTATTTGTTCATTTTTCATGGCTATCATTTGTGGTTTGTTTACCTGCAGGAGTACAAACAGCTCTTTGACGGAGCCGGAACCAACCCTGGAGATAAGACGCTCGAAGACAAGTTCTTTGAGCACGAGGTACGTTCACATAGATTTCTCTGTGTCCAGTCACATTAAAGATCAGTTATCTCAACACATCATATACCTTAGCAATATCTCGGCTGCAGTTAGTATTTATTAAGACCTAAGCGTGTTGAGTGGAATTGGATCCGATTAGGGTCTGAGTTGACCATGTGGTTGTGTGGATGAAGAGACATAAGGTCTGACATTTTGTCATCTTCGTTCCATCTGCCGAGCATACAGAGTTATGTCATATTTCACTTAATGATGTGAAAAGCCCACAATCTGTAGATTGACCACAAGATCTTGAGTACGACACGCCAGACCACTAGGCCACAGCACCTCACAGATCAATCATATCCGTGATTGTAATACCCAAGCTGCCACAGCTGGGTTTACAGTTCGTTGTGTGCATCTCAGTGGGGTCAGACTCTTGGTCAGTAGCCGTTTGATAAGTTTCATGGCGTTAGAGCGCCACCTCGGACAAATGTATTTGATAATAGTGAGGCTCAACACTGCTGCTACTGTAATCCAAACACAAACAGCAGCTTTTGCTTAGCAAAGTTTGTATGCCAAATTAAAATCGGACGAACCAGTGAGCAATCAATATACAGTCGAACCTCATTAATACGAGCTCTCTTAAGACGAGATCCCTGTTAAGACGAGCATATCACGCCGGTCCCGACCGAGTTGTGCACGTTTCTATGGGGAAATATTTGCTTAATACGAGCACTGATAATACGAAAAACCTTTTAATACAAGCGTTTTTGGCTGACCCAGTTGCGTGAAAGTCATTGTAAACAACCCATTTAATACGAGGATTTTTTAATCTGGCTTCTTTTGGAATCGATTGTCGGATTTTTTTGTACAGATTAAGAAAAATCCCACCACCATCAAGTTGCCGTTGTTTCATGTTACCGAAAGCTAAATTCACCGCAGTGCTAATGCCCACTAATCCCCTCCTGCCTGCGGTTTTACCAGTGGCTTGCCCAGTGGAAAGTGTAAAACAAAAACAGACAATGTACGGCGCGTCGTATTTTAGATTTATTGTGCGTGATCCACATGGTTTTTTTTTTTTGGCTGTCAAGAAAGTCAAAACCCGACCGAGGAAAACGGCGAGGTCTTCCATTTTGTCGATTCGTTTTCGTAAGGAGAAAAACTTCTTCATTTTTTCTTTCAAAAATCAAACCAAACGCCACGCTAATTTCCAGACAATTTTACCTTGCTGATGACTTGTAAAAAGGATTTTGGTCACAACAAATTCTTCAAAGTGTAGCCAACATGTATCCGAACAAAATAATATTCCATGAACGCACCGATACGATCCGACTGCGGCCCGACCGATCGGCCGATGTTACAGCTACACGTGGTCACCATGCACGTGATCGGATATGTGGCTAAACTGCATGCATGGGTTTCGTTCATGCAATGCTTCCGCTGATTGGTCAGAGTTACGACATAGCGCAAATTCTGTGATTGGCTACAGGGAAGAGAAAAAAGACAGACTTATTAATTTAAGTTAAAAAAAGGCGCCCTCTCGTGTCCATCAAAACATCGCTGGTTCCCTGCGGTGCACATTGCTTCATACTGAACACATTGTTTGGCAACCAACTTGTCTGAACGTGTCGTTTTCGTGCCGTCATTATTTTGATTATTACATATTTATGTACTTGGTTTTTATTATTCTTACATATTGTAATGAAATCCCTTTTACATCTGTGACAATTCAACAAAATGAAATTTATCAATCAAATTTATTAAGTATAAATTACTTCTAAAATGTAAACACGGACTTGACACGTAATTATGGGTTACCGGAGGGATAGTGCGTGCTTTATGTGCCGTGTTACCGCACACACGTGCATTTCGGTTGACAAAATATGGATCCCGCATAATACGAGGCCCCGCTTAATACGAGCATTTTCGGTAAGTCCCGGCGACCTCGTATTAACGAGGTTCGACTGTATACACTGCATGGAATTTTGGTTGGTAATACGTGCTTGCTAAGCACAACTGTTTCGTGCTTGGCGACACTTGCTTTGGATTGATATTTGTTGTTATTATTGTCTTCATTTGTGAACAGGTGAAACTGAACGTTAATGGCTTCATGCAACAATTCCACTACGGCGTCTTTTATTCCTACGTCAAACTCAAGGAGCAGGAATGTAGAAATATTGTATGGATCGCCGAGTGTGTCGCACAGAGGCAGCGAGGCAAGATTGACAACTACATCCCCATCCTGTAAATGGAACATTCCATTACGTATGTACTCAACCCAAAACCCATCACTCAGCAGGTGATGTTTCTGTGTTTTAGTCAGGCTTCCCGTTGGACTCTACATGATGCTTATTGTGTAAAGTGTTAGGATACTAGACAAGGTGTGTCCTGTTTTAAAAGACTGGTTGGATGTGTGGTGTGACCAGACGAGCTCACAATGTCTTGGGACACCTGGGGGTCGATTTCACAAAACTCATCGTAACTTACTATCAATCGTAGGACTTTGCAGCCCTACTAGGATGCGATGGATTATCTTTCGTAGCACAAGTTACGATCGATCACAGGGCTTCGTGAAATCTACCCCTGGGGTTGATTTCACCAAACTCATTGTAACTTACTATCAATCGTAGGACTTATGATGCATTGCACCCCTAAGTAGTATACAATGGGTTATCCTTCGCAACTCATGTTATTATCAATTGTAGGGCTTTGTGAAATCGACCCCTGTTCTTTTAAGTTATTCTCATAAAGATTTATTTTATCGTATATCATGTATTAATATTATTATATGTTCAATTTAATTTTGTATGATATGAATGAATACAAATTCAATATGAATGAACTTTTGTCTTTTGTCACATTCCAAGGATTACAATTTCAATTCTTTTGCGGGAGTCTCTTTTCAAGAGATTGTTTATCTCATTTTAACATCTTTATAACATACTGACTTTTAATTGGTTTTGTTAGTTGTGCCTTTTCACACGACGCTATTAAACTCCAAACCATTGTGAAATTCTCTCATGGTTGCGAAATCTTACAAAGGTGTCATCGTGTATTAAGACAACAATGCTTGAGGGTGACCGACGTCCCTGGTGAATCCTTGATGAGAGATTTTGACCGAGGTCCAGACCCATGAGAGAATTTCTCAGTGGTTGAGAGTTTGTTTTTTAGCATCGTGTGAACTGTGAAAAGGCCTATAATTCATCTCTGGATGTTAACTGTACTGTACTATAAGCAGCTTTACCCAAGTATTGTGTAGAAGTTCAAAAACTGGTTACAGTTTATTTGTACCCATGAATATTAGGATGTAATGAATGGTGCAAGTTGTATAAAAACAGATTATTAACCTAACCCTCTGCGCTTACCACACAAGACAAGAGCTGCTTACCACACATTACCACAGTCTCCACTGGGGAACTGGATCATAAACCAGGCATTACCACATAAGCAACACTGTGGTGTATTGTGGTATTTTGGATACCACACTTAACACAGGGAAAACCATGTGTGGTAAACTGTGTTATGCAGGTGGGTTAGGGTTACCTAATAATCGATAATTAATTATTTGCAGAGTAATTGTAACTGTCAAATACCGGTAATATGAGATCATGAATTTGTATAGTTGTACCTTTAATGATAGAATATGTTTATGAAATTGTGGTATTAAAAGCAATTACTATATATCCGTTGGTGTTGTAAATATGTATGGATGAAGTTACATAAATGTATAAATATTAATTAATGAAATATTTTAATGTCAACTCCTACCAGTGTTTGATCGGATCAGAACAAAATCATGGTTGTGAATCAACTTGAGAATTTTTACATTTTGATTTTTTTGGGGGTAAAACGGAAGGGAATAGGTTTACAATAGCACCCTGATCCTACAAGTGAAGAGAATTACACTTCACTGTTACCAAAGTCACATAAACTGTTTGTTCTAATATCCCTTTAGATGTCAGCAAGGCAAGGGTTTGGAAAGTTGGCAGAGTTTGGAGTTTTTACCAAAATTATGAGGGGAGTCAGCGATACGAAGAATGGCTCTCAACTTGTAGCCAACAGAAAGTTGCGCACAAGTATAAAATTGCCAACTCACTACAAAAAATGGGCGAGATTGTGACTCATACATTGTCTTAGTGAAAACAGCTTTAAACAAGAACTGTTCCACCATGTGCGAAACAGCTCAAAATTCCATAAACGAGAGAATTCTATTAGAAGGGGGGTTACTTGGAAGTAATTTTTGAATGGTAAAAACAATTGTACATCTCTTAGTACGTGCTGGGAGTTATTGTACACCATTACCAACCAAAGAATAATAACAGTTGTATCACAGGCAAAACTACCCTATCCTATCCAGGGCTCGAAATATCCACTAGACCGTGGACCGAGTCTAGTGATTTCAGTGTCGGTCTAGTAAAATGTGTACTGCACTAGTCCTGCTGTCTAGTGATTTTGTTTTCCTTGGACAATTAAAATGGTTCCTTAATTGATGATTTTTGACACAATACAATAACAGTTTTCCTATGTACATGAATGCCACAGGTCTAGTGAAAAAATATAGGTCTAGTAAAATGCTTCAGTTACTAGACCTGCTGTCCAGTGTTTTTTTTGACGAAATTCAAGCCATGCTATCTAGTTTCATCTCTCCATTGTAGTATGTAGTCTTTAACCCCATGATAATACACATACATCTACATATGTATGTACAGTGTTACTGTACTGCTAGAGCCCATTAATTTTAAGTTAAGAATTTACGTCAACAGAATGCATCACCCGTTGTAACCTTATTTCTGAGGTTGCGAAATAATCAGATCAGATAGGCCTTATCGTGATCCGTATTTAACAAAGGAATTTGCATAATTTCAACATTAGAGATATTGACAGAAAAATGCCATCGCATCATGTAGGTTACAAAGTTCAGGCTGTTAAACAAACTACTGGTTGGTTCTTACCCTTGGGAATATTGCATTGTCCGAATAAAATATATATGGACATGGAAAGTACTAGAATAAAATATTGTTGATTGTCTTCATAAGAATACCAGTACTTGTTATGTTTCCCTTGGTTAATACTTTGAAGGTGTAATGCAATATATGTGTAGACTTGTTCTCAAGATCAGGTAACCATAACACATGGTTCTGAATAACAGAGTAGCCTCCAAACCAGCCCACTGGAAGTGAGTCATTTGTGTGCTTTCATTGGCATTGTGCACCCTTTTGTGGAGCTAGACAAAATTTATTGATGACAACAATTTGGAATATTTTAAATTTTTAAAGGGCATGTACACATTGGTTACAATCCAAAACAGAAATGTTCACAGATTTACGTATAACTTTCAGGGTTTACGTATAACTTTCAGATGGTGCTGTTATTATTTCATGTACATGCCGGATAAGACAAAGTGCAAGTGCTGTTCTGTCACCTTTACCGATGTTGTACTTGTACACGCATTTTAAATGGCGAAGTCACCAGATGTCTATCAGTTTAAAAAAATCCAGCTTTTGCAAAGTTGAGTTTTAATTCATAAGTTTATATGATTTCCAATGGCAGGACTGGTCTGCCAATTTCACAGTTGTTGAATTTGATTGC
The DNA here is from genome assembly GCA_963971285.1 of Astropecten irregularis. NCBI lineage: Eukaryota > Metazoa > Echinodermata > Asteroidea > Paxillosida > Astropectinidae > Astropecten > Astropecten irregularis. Next base: position 25,662,135 of record OZ020246.1, on the reverse strand, counting down.
TATAAAATGCGCATTTAATAGCGACTCCAGTCCAGTGATCAGCATGTAGTGATGACACTGTGACTATGTACATGTATGACTGATACAGGAAATGGCATAGAATCACAGGAAACCAAACTGCAATGAAATGAATGGCTCATTTCTGGATTTATGAATCAAACGTGATATCTTCTCCTCTCTTCAGGAATAAACATCACCATGAAACCATCAGGGGCAAATTTCATAGAGCTGCTTAAGCACCAAAGTTTTCTTAAGCACCAAAAACCTTGGTAAATAGAATTGACATGCCAGCCAAAACTCGTTGTGAATATTATATGCTCAGCAAACAATGGCCGAATACAAGTCAAAAGCAGTCAACATCACGTGAAAATTTGGTTGGTAATCCTGTTTGATCAAGGAAGACTTTTCATGCTTAAGCAAATGTTGTGCTTAAGCGGATGACACATTTCAGAGAGCAGAAAGCAGATGACATCACTTGACATTTTTTTTTTCTGCTTAGCAAAATTAATTTAAGTCATGATCTTGAATGAGGTTATATTTTAGGTCCAAGGTTCTAGCCAGGATTCTGAAACTGTGCAAATGAAGTTAGTCTCCTGCGGTACATGCATTTAAATGATTGATTTGCATCATATTAGTTATACACACATGAATTGCACAGCTGCTGAACTTTTACATGTAAATTAGGAAAATTAAACAGGGTCTCCCAAAAGCCACCCGGCCAGGGGCCAGTTTCAAATTGCTTATAAAGCATGAAAAGTCTTCTTTGATCAAACAGGATTACCAACCAAACTTTCTTGTGATGTTTTTCATGTGACTTTGGCCCTTGTTTGCTGAGCATAACATTCACAAGACGTTTTGTCTGGCATTCTGATTTTATTTTTTTTGGTGCTTAAGCAAAATTTGGTGCTTAAGCAGCTCTATGAAATTGGTCCCTGATACCAACTACTGTAGCTAAATACTTGATAAGATCTATCATGACTAGGGGGGAAACCATCATGGAGGCCAAAAGGGGTGTGGTGTTCATATACATGTAGTTGGAGGTTTCATACTGTATAAGAGCCAATGCCAGCATAATATAGCGACTTCATTATTTAGTCTAGTAACTAATATCTGAAAGAGTACCTGTAATACAAATCAAGCCAGTCTAAGGAAGATAATAATTACACAGCTATAGAAATGATGGTAGGATTATATACATACATGCAATGCAGTCTCATTTGGACTTTGGAGTGTCAATGCCTGACGTGTGATTGGTCCACATCATGAGGTGTATGCACACGATGTCACTTCCTGAAGATCGAACCATAGAGATACTGTCATGAAAAATGTAAATGTGCAAACATCAGTAAGTATTAAATTGGGTTATCTCAACGTGTTAGGGCAGGTTGTGTCCATGTTACATCACCAATTTGTACCATAGTTATACATGTATGTTCATTTAATACAGGTTTACAACATCAATGGCTGTGCATGTTCACACAAACTATTGGGGTTTACGAAACGTGGGCTCAGGCTCGGGCTCAGGCTCCAGCTCTGACATCCTATATGCTGAAAATATAGGTTGTGGTTTTTCATTGAAGCGGAAGCTCTGTTTTCCTTTTCAAACCAGAGAATCTACTTCCGAACTGCAGCCAAAAGTTTCTGTTTTGATGTTATTTAAAAATGGATTCACAAAATGGAGCCGGAGCCTGAGCCTCTGTTTCGTAAACGCCCTATGTTCCCACGTAGACATAATTAACGAAAATGTTTTACAGTGTCTGCTGTATTAAACATGGACTCCAGACAAATCATGACATCACCTGGTTTTAATTTCCTTGCCGCTATTACATCAAATTCTCAGCAAAACAAATGATTGCTTGTAAGAAAAAGGGGTTGTATTGCCAGGCCTGCCAGTATTTTGCATGATGTGTTCTGCTCGTGCAAGTACACAGTCTGACTCAGTGACTGCACATGCCAAATACTGTACATGACTTGACTGTCAACTGCATTGATCACCAAGAATATATGTTGATAAGGGTCACATGTGCTTAATTCTTTGCAGAGAGACCAGAATCTATTTCTATGTCATGCTCTGACCAGGCCATACATACATCTGGTCTTGCTTGTACTTTTGTTCCCATTCCTCTGCTTAACAGCTGTTGCTTCTCAGCCAGTCCGGCCTGTATGATATGCATGTAATGGTGACTCCATTGCATGCTCAGATGCACAAAGCGCCCTATTGAACCATCTTTATTACACCTAATAATGTATAGCTTATAGTGATAATTCATTTCTAAAATACAGCATACTGAGCATGTCATTACTTTCTTAAAAATAATTAATTACTAGTAATAAACTGCTGCAAACTGCTCATCAGTCAAAATAATGACCTGAAATATATAAAATGCTTGGGCGTTAAGAGGGCCCGACGCATTTCAATCCTTGCAGGATCCATTCCTTATCAAAAGCTAAATAAGGCTAACATCTAAAAGCTTTGACAAAGATCCTGCTAAGATAGAAATGCGCCAGGCCCTCCCAACTCCAAGAATTCTTAATAATATATTACTTGACCAAGTTTGTTTGTTATCCTCAACATAATTTTTGGCCATTACGACAGCAAAATGTCTACTGATCGGACAAAACTGCTGCATGAGATGGCAATTCACCATCTCAAGCAGTCATTTGTTTTTCATTAAGATCAAAACAAGCTTTTTTTTCACAGTTCAAACCAATCCCGACTACAGATGGTTATAAAAAATCACACAATTTCAAAACCAATGATGTATACAAGCATTTCCCTTTAAAAGAGCAAACCAATCATGAAAGCAGACAATACAAACAAGTCCTATTTATCATCAATAAACAAATATGACATCTTATCAAACTGCATTTGTTAATATATCAATGTACATGTACATGTACAGTTTATTTCAAATAATGTCTTTCTTTTCTCTTTCTTTTTTGCAAAGTACACAACAGTATGAAAATGTTCAGCGTCCTATCAAAGGTAAAATGCTGATGCTAATACTTGGGTCAACAGACGATGCAATTGCTAGAGGTAGAGGATGGGTTTCACAAAATTATAGAAGTAACAATTTGACTAAGCACGACAGCGAACACGGGTTACCAACCAGACTTGACATGTGCACAAAGCATGCAACTGGTACTTGGCCGATTTCTGCTCAGCAATTTTGCTTAACGATCAGAAAGTGATCAGAAATTATGCCATGGTTACAAAAGATTTCAAAGAATTGTTTGTAAACAAATTAGATTTTTGTTCTTTTGTGAACATCCTTTGTTGCAAAGACAAGTAGCAGAATTTAAACAAAATCAAAATAGTTCACATATTCCAAACATTCAAAATAGTGCATTCATAACTGCCTTCATAAGGAACCAAGTTCAATTGAATCTCAAAAATCTCAATACTTTCTGAAATCAATTTGTCTCCCTTGATCCTAATAGTCTCACAAGTCATGTCTTCTGTTGAACAATGCTTAGTCGTAATTTTGTGTGCCAGTCACCAGTCTGTTGAGCAAAATTGCATATTGCATAAATTGTCAAAGTGGACAATTCCTAGATTAACAAAAAATTAGGTAAATTCAGACCACTGTAGTCAATGTTCAAGTTTCTAAAACAGTGATCATCAGATACAGGAAACATTAGGAATTATCATTTATATGCCACAGACACATTATGCAATATTTCCCAACAGTCTAACACTAGCTTTTGGTATCAAATGAACATACAACTGCTTTCAACATCATTACAAATGCATCCAAATGACTGTAATATTAGCTGTGTACTTCCATGCACATCTGAGGTTAACATTTTACAAGGGGCTTGTTGACTGCATTTTAATGTCCAACACTGTTAAAAAGAAAGCAAGCTGGTATTAACTTTTTCCAACAAACAGCCACAGAAAGAAACAAATTACATACCACTTTTTTAATAAAACTGGAAATTGTACCACAAAATGTTAACTTTATCAAAGCCCGACCCCAAGTCACAAATGAAATAAATTCAAGCATCGGATTATTTTGTCCCCCAGCGAAATGTCTCTAGACTAAAGAAATTAACCCGTAAACCAAAAGACTTACAGACTTTGTACAAGAAAATGGTTAGATTGTGATCTATAAGATCAATTTAACTATTTACATCAGAATAATAATCGTGGCAGGGCCCAAAGTGAAAGTACACAAGTGATTTCAAAATTAATTCCATAAACTCAACATCAATTATAAACTAAAACAATACACTGACTGTCAACAAATAAATGATTTGTGAGTTCTTTTAGAAATCCGGTTTGGAGAGAAAAACTAAATATTTATTCAACAAAGAATCAAATTGAGTGCACTGACTCTGATTAACATAAACAGAAAACAAAAAGACTATCTCCATTAACCCTGCCAGTCTCACAACATCATACTATCAAAAATATATATACAGGATGAGGATATGAAAGTTTGTGGGACATAGGGGAATCAATTACTGTTTAGGGGATATCTGTTAAATGTAAGGGTTAACCATTCAAAGGTGAATGACATTGCAAACATTTTCCCTGCTCACTTGTGGCCGACAATCGGAATTTAAAGCAACATGACCCACTGTGAACACAAGACAAGGTAGGTCTTTATTGGACAATAGATTCACAAAGCACTAGGCACTGGGGAACATTTGCTTTCCCCCATACAAAGAAAAACACACCCTGGCATATTGATCTAAAATCCTGGGGGAATGATTGCGTAACCCCGATTACACCAAGAGGGTAACTGACAGAGTTATGGGTGGCTGCCATTTTTGTTTTAGTAAACGTCAGTGTCCAGTGACGTCATTCCAATTAGCAACAAACTTGCCGATCTTAGAGTGATGAAAATAAAGCGGCAAGTTGTATGTTTTTAAGACAATAAGCTGACAGGATTGTTGAATCTTAGTATATGGTACTTCAAAGAAGGATTATTGTCTGAGGACAAACTACTTGACAATGGCAGTCGTACAGAACACGATCTCTGCTTCCTGACAAAAAATACTCTGAATTGCGACTCGACGATGGACGGTTTGTATGTGATTTGTCTGTAGCTTGTGCCATCTAAATGTTGAATGAAAGTACCCGGATGTCCGCACTGATCTATACAGTAGTCAGCAAAATGCTGCCTTGTCCGATCCTTGTGCTTAGGGTGTACTACCATGGTTGAGTATTTGGCAATCCATGCTAGGGGCGAATCATGTTTTCTTGAAAGTGGCCACAAAGCCAACAGGGAAATTTCCACATGCTAATCTCCACAAGTGGTTAAACGAAAGTGCATAAATCACATGTTTTTCAAGAGAATGACACAAAATATCATGTACAATTGTTAAAAAATAAGGTAAAACGTACTAAAAATGTCCTTAGTCCTTGAGGATGCTGTTACCAGCTGGTTCTTCACTTGTATGAAAGCTTTGACACGGTTTACATGTTATGATTTGTGTTGGGGAGATATAATGACCTGAGTATCTTTACATGATCTTGAGTGAGGGTTGAAGTAACGTTGTGGCAACAGCAGATTCAGGGAATATGGCGTGGTAGTTGGCTAGAGGTACAAACGCCGCCGTGATCATCTTGCCTGCAAAAATCAAACAGAGGAAAACATTAACAATCATCAAATAACCATAAGGGAAACTGAATGAATTTTAAGTCATTGGAAAGTGAGCGAAGAAAAGTTGACTGGAGCGGGATTCGAACCAACCATCTTGGGAGCACCGTACTGGTGCTCTACCAACTTAACTACCAAGCCCTATGTTGGCGGTGTCCGTAATAGTCAATTATCTTTGTTCGTATGGCAGCCAGAAGCCATAAAACCACGCACATACTAAATCCAGAATTTTGACATTCAACACAAACCCCTTACACCACAAACACTCGTTGTAGAATCTAGATATTTTTCAGTTTGAATAAAGGAGACACCAGGGGCCTTTCTCAAAGCTCGGCTACGGCTCCATTTCGATAATCCATTCTAAAATAACAGGTATCAAAATAGAGGCTTTTGGCTGCGGTTCGGAAGTAGATTCTCTGGTGTGAAAAAGAAAACAGCTTCAGCTTCAATGAAAAGCCACAACCTATATTTCCAGCATATGGATTACAGAAACGAAGCCAGAGCCTGAGCCAGAGACGGAACAAAGAGATAAATATGAACTGACCTGCAAACCATCTTCCATGGAGACCATTGACGGCTGCCATGGCTATCTGTGAGTTGGGGCATTTGACATAGCAGTTGCCCTGGGGTGAGGTCCTGTCTACGTGGATGTGCAGCACGCCACCGTGCTTGTTACACTCCTCAATCACATCGTCACGGATCTCCGTCTCCCAACTGGACGAGGTCTCCCTGTCGGCATTACAATCAGGCATCAAGAGTTAAAGATAATTTCATACTTTTTGTCAAAGAAATACAGATTCATGGGCAAAAATATCAAGAGAGATACAGCAACAGTCATCTCTGAAATTCCCATTCCCATACGGTATCCACTTATTGGAAAAAAAAACAGTGAAAAGTGCCCAGAGTATTTTTTAAATCCTTTCACAGGAATTTTTATCTTAATAAGATCAAAATTATTTTTGGTCAACAAAATTTCGAAATATGTTTGTTTTTTTGGCAGAATGTGGAAATATCTACTTCTGTGGGAACTTGGGAAGAGAGTGGGTTTAAAGTTTTTGGCCCTAAAAAATAAATGGCCCTAGAAGCGGGCTTTTGGGTTTTATACTCCATCAATCTTTCCAACCCATTGGTCATTCAATCAAGAGTCTACTTACGATGTTGGATCAAACATGTTGGACAGCATGAAGCTGGGCGGATTGGATGCTGCAGGTTGTACAGCAGCCAGAGCTGCTGCTGTGGTTGCAGGTGCAACTTGACTGGCCAATGCTGCAGCCTGCTGCTGTGCTGCTGCTAGCTGTGCCTGCGGGAAGTGCAACAGCAAAATGGAAGAATGAGCGATTGAGCGTAATGAAAATATTCACAGAGAATCTATGCCCAGGGGCCAATGTCATAGAGGTGCTTAAGCACAAAATTTGCTTAAGCATAAAAAGTTTTCGAAGATGAAACAGGATTACCAACCAAAATTTCATGTGATGTTTATTGCTTTTGACTTGTATTCGGCCACTGTTTGCTGAGCATAACATTCACAAGGAGTTTTGGCTGGCATACTTATTATATTTACCAAGGGTTTTGGTGCTTGAGAAAATGTTGGTGCTTAAGAAGCTCTATGAAATTGGCCCCAGGTCAATTGTAGCTATATTAACTAGGAATGGTACATCGGTTTCTCTATAAACTCAGCAAACTTCGGGGAAAATTATCTAGTTCCTGTCCTGTTTTATTAAAATGGAGCATTCCATCATGGAATTAGAAAACAAACATTATTTGAAAAGCTGCAATCTTGGTTACTTACCTGGAGGGATACTTGTCCAATAGAGGATAGAATGCTACTTGCTGGAGTAGCAGTCTGAGCAGGAGGCATACCACCTAGTGGATGTAGAGCCTCTACTACAGCATTAGGCAGCTGGAATCCTGTACCTGTTCATAACAATAATAATATATGACAATAAGGCCTTATCAATGAATCCAAACACATACAAACCAACCAAGATTTCACGAACACTTTGCGATCATCGCTAAAGCCCAAATCCATCTTTAAACAGGAAATTGGTTGCTACTTTGCGTAGCAATCTTCCATTAAGCGATGGATTTGGGCTATAGCAATGATCGCAAAGCGTTAGTGAAATCGACCCCTGGGGTTGATTTCACCAAACTCATCGTAACTTATTATCAATCGTAGGACTTATGATGCATTGCAGCCCTACGTAGGATACAATGCGTGTCCTTTGTAATAACTTACGATTGATTGTAAGGATTCATTAAATCGGCCCCACATCAAACAAATGCAGTAAAACACAAATACACATCAGTCAAATATATGCAAATAATCAAATATGCACGTAAATCACTAAGATATACACAATGGTAAAATAAATTAGTGAAATAAATGCATGCATATGCAATATGAAAATTAGTCAAACATATGTAAATCAGTCAATCAGAAAACCATTTATTTCATGTAAAAATATTCTACATTTTATAGACAAGTTTTTTTTTGAACAGAAGTTTTCTTTTCACTTAACACTGTTTTTGCAAATCTAAACCTCACCATACAATGTACCACAAGGCTCCAGAGGTCAATTTCAGCAAGCCGTATGATTGATAGCAACTAGAGTTACGAAGGATAACCCATTGTAGGGGGTCTATCATATAAACATAGGACTGCAATGCATCATAAGTCCTCCAATTGACAGCAAGTTACAATGTGTTTGGTGAAATCAACCCGTGGACAGTATAGGATGAGTTTTTGTTAGAATGTCTACCAAGAAGAGTCTTGGCTTCTTACCTTCGGCCAGCTTTGCCATGAGCTGCAGTCGTCCTGTCGTCGTCAGCTCAATCCCCGTCCTTTCTAGCTCATCATTATCCAGTGCAGACGCTGCCTGTGCATTGTCTGATCTCTCCGTCACGTGGTTGACTTTCATTGGACGGCCAGCAAGTTCAAAGCCATTCAGCTGGTCCAGGGCTCTCTTTGCATCATCAGCATCATGGAACTGTCATCAATCAAAGAGTAAATAAGAGAAACCTTTGTGACTTCAAGAAAGAGGGAAACCGAGTACAAGGGTCTTTTCCAAACCAAAGCTCTGGCTCAGGGGCCAATTTCATGGAGCTGCTTACGTAAACAATTTGCTTAAGCATGAAAAGTCTTCCTTGATCAAACGGGATTACCAACCAAATGTTCATGTGATGTTAACTGCTTTTGACTTGTATTCCGCCATTGTTTGATGAGCATAACATTTACAAGGAGTTTTGGCTGGCATACCAACTTTATTAACCAGGGTTTTTGGTGCTTAAGCACATTTTAGTGCTTAACTAGCTCTATGAAATTTGCCCCAGGAATGACCCCTGGTTTCAATCCATTCTAAAATAACGAGTATCAAAATAGAGGGTTTTGGCTGTGGTTCGGTAGAAGATTCTCTGGTTTGAAAAGGAAAACAGAGCTTCAGATTCAATGAAAAACTTGTTGACAAGAAGTAACCACTGGATAAGCAGGGTGTAATGTGCTGAAAATCCTGTATTGAGCTAACCGGCTTTGACTTACCGTAATAAATCCATAGCCTTTGGATCGTTTCAACTCACTGTCTGTCATCAACTGTATGCTGTCAATCTACAAAGCAAACAAGAAATCATTCATAATCAATATTAAAAATCCTTAACACAGAGAATGGAATTGTTTCACAAACATTTCCACCAAACAGTGTACAAGAAAAAAGCTGAAGTTTAAAAAGTTCCTATACTTTTGTACAGAACAGGTGAAATTCTGAGTTTAAATTTAAAAACAAAAATCGGAATTCAGATTTAAATCTGAAGTATCACATCCCTGAATTTAAGAGCCCAGTGGGGTGTCGACATGTTTTTAACAGGTCAATGTACATTAGCATGGGGCTAAACATCAGTCGCACAATGCTAGCCCAAACCCTTGCTAAAAGCTAGGGGCACTATTCATGTTAGATTAATGCAAGACACCACATCACAACAAGGATCTATATTTGTTCTCACTCACCACTCCAAAGGGTTCAAAGATTCCTCTCAGCATCTCCTCTGTGATATTATAATGAAGAGAGCCAACATACAGTCTCATAGGCCCAGCACCGCCCTTCTGTAGGGTCTGGTTGTTCTGAGCAAGACGATTCTTCTCGGCCTGGGATGGTTGGACGATGATGGGTACCCCCATCAGCTTCTGGTTGTTTAGACCCATCGCCTGGTGATCAAATCAAAGCATAATAGCAGTTATTCACAAAAGTATTTATATGGTTTATATATTAACAAATCATGTTTGTAATACAGGCATGCAACTTGGACTGAACAATAAACAAGGGAATTCCAATCTTTACCATATTTTGTACAGTTTTTTTTCCACTTACTGATGGCATAAGAGTGAAATGAAAAAGAGGAAATCAGCTGATCCAGGAAAAGTTGCGTGCACGTTCTTATTATGTCTATAGGAATTGCTACAGGCATATTAGCCACCACACTGCCTCATATCGGCTTGAAATCACTTCCCTAACTCTTACAGAGATAATTATTTGGATGATGGTCCTTCACAAATTTATCCCGTCCTCTCTGAGGAAAGTGTGTACAATACATACCCAATATATCACTACAATAGACAATTATATGTGCATCCCGCCATGTTTGTTATAGCGGCATTCCACTGAACATGTACAATTCTAAGTTTCAAGATAAACTAAACTGAATGAGGCCTGCTCACACTCCACAGAGACCTTCAAGTCACTAATTACAGCGGTGTGAGTGGCTACATGCAACAAAAGCTGAAAAGCGCTTGCAAGAAGCTGATATTTTATCAGTTGCCGTGCATTTGTACACAGCAGGCGTACCAAAAAGCTGAAATTCAGGGTAAAAATTGGAATCAAAAATTAGCCGAATTCTCACACCCCTGTAATTACTAAACCAGTTATATGAATTGGAAACTGCCATGTGCAAACTCACCAGAGGAACCGTCTCATCTGACATGAACTCCACATATCCGATGCCTTTGGATCGTCGTGAATTGCGATCAGAGATGATCTTCACGTCACGAACCTGCCAAGAACAAAAAAAAGACGCAATGTTGCCGATTACTGGTGATCTCAGTGCTTTAAGTTATTAGTGGATGGCTGGATTGCCCTGAACTCGCTTGGCATTTTGGATGGGCATCTTCCCGAAGAGGACACCGTGAAACACCCCATTGGCACATTCTTTAACCCTAAACGTTTGAGCATGTTGGCATGGATCCTTTCTGAACAGGTTCTAAAGTCCATCATTAAGAATATTTACACCATATGTTATAACTTCTAGACAGAATGGACCAAGGGTCGATTTCACGAAGCCCTACAATCGATCGTAACTCGAGTTATGAAGGATGACCCATCTTATCCTACACAGGGCTGCAATACATCATAAATAAGTCCTACGATTGATAGTAAGCTAGGATGAGTTTGGTGAAAGACACTATTTAAATACAGTTCAGAAATAATGAACAGCCTTTGCCACCCTCATGTGGCTAGAATTAAGGTACCCTTTTTCAGAAGGATAGCATTTCAAATAATTAAAAGCTAATCCTACATAAATCAAGTTCTACATTAAAAAAATTATGTGGCTCGGTGCATTTTAACTGATCAACTTGATGATACTTGCGTAATATTTGGAACAACATACCTTCCCAACAGAGGAGAAGAATTCTTCCAGATCTTTAGCCTTGACTCGTTGTGATAGCTGCATGACAAACACGGTACGTGCATCCCTCGTCTCTGGAGGTGGTTCAACATCCTTCTTCCTGCTGCTGCAATAGACAAACAAACAAACAAACAAGACATTGTGTTAATGTTCAGGACACAAGGTGGCTGTGTATGTGCAGTACTGTATCAGTTTTCAGTCCAACTTCATGCAACATTGTGTAGGAATGTGACAATGTCAGCTTTGTGTCTATGTAACTCCAAGCTTAGTAATAGAACTGGGCTGGATTTCAAGAAACTTTAATTTAAATCTTAAGATGAGTTGTCAATATCTCCATAGTGATTTGTATTGTGACATCACACTTTGCCTAGCAATTAAGAATGGTTCGTGATTTATGATTGACCTTTGTGCTTGGTGAAATCGGCCACAGGTTAAGTTTTCCAGTTTTGCTTTTGGCTTTGCAATACATTATCCTGCGATCTTGAGATCTAATCAACATGTCTACTGGGACGTAACTACATTTCCTATGCAGCGCTTAACCCACCAATACTACGGAGCACTGTGCATATTTTAACTTGTACTACCAGTCATCTGATTTGTTGTTATTTTTCATCAAGAAACTGTCAGTTATGAATTACCTTGGGCTGGATCTTCTGCCGTAGCGATCTCTGCTCCGCGATCGGCTTCTTCTCCAGTGGAACGGATCTCTGTTTGGGCTACGTTCTTTGCTCTTGCTGCGACGTCCACGTCGTGGTGGTGGTGGTGGTGCTGGTGAAGGGCTTCTCCGTCTGACAAGGAAAGTATGTACAGAACCTTATAACATGGACTAGGATTCGTAACAGAATACAGGTAGCAAAATGATTCTACCATCATTAACTCTAATGGCCCCAACCCCCTCAAACTCCCACAGGTAGTTCTGTTGAGTTTTGGCTGGTTTGGTACCAAACTGTAAGGACCCGTTGTTGGTTTTTCTTTCATTCAGTACCAAAGGTCCATGAGTACATCGTTTAATTCTGTCAGGTTTGGCGAAGTAAGGCATGAGACCTATGGAGAGAAGTGTTGGAGTTTGTGGCAGTGCACTGGCATTTATTTTGTGGGCAAGGTTACTCATGGCCTATAATACTGTTGCACAGGAAGTTGTGATGGTCCACTTGTGTTGAAAGGCACTGTGGCATTATGTGCAGGTTTGGGACAGTTGGTCTACAGTTACACATTGAGGCATAGACACATCCAGATCAATTCAATCAAACTTCAACAGCTGGAGCCTGTTATGAGGTTCAGTACCAATCCCTACCAAACCTGTCACCAACTGTTTAAGTATGTTTGATTAAGTATGCTTCCTAGTACAAGGGCCTAGGTGGGTTATTTTAGTTCTTCTGAATAATTCTTACCTGCCGTATCTACCAGACCCTCGTCCCCTGTCTCTGTCACCCCGGTCCCTTTCTCTGTCTCGATCGCGCTCCCTATCTCGCTCTCTGTGGTCTCGGTCATGTCTAGAGGAATTCTTCTCTCTACTGCGACTTCTGCTACGACGTCTCTTCTCCGGGCTGCGACTTCGTCTTTTGTCTGGGCTTCGGCTACGACGCCTGCTGCTGCTGCTCTTTTTGCTGCTGCTACTGCTGCTGGTGGTGTGTTTTTCACGAGCAACAACTGGGCTGGGGCTTCGGCTGGGGCTACCTCTGTGTCTGGTTGGAGCATTTGTAGTTTGGGGGTTATAGAACAGTTTAGTACAGGATAATCATGTTACGCTAACTACACATCAACACGATGACACACTGCTGGCTTAATGTTGCTAATTTGAATCCTAACTATCAATGAGTCATAGGTTTGGTTAAAACCCTTCTAATACACATCGTTTTGGTTTGAATGAATGCTAAGAAAACCAAAGTGGGAAAAGTGACAGGTACGTATGGCTTCTTACGATCATATAATGGGCAGCTTGGATTAATTTCTTTTTCTGAATTACTGTGTTCTGGCTATAGAAATTCTCTTACTTCATAGCATGGTGAACAAAAAGCATGACACACATTACATGCTTCCCAACAAGATCTAAACCTCATCTTCCCATACCCACACCTCATCTTCACATAATCATGCACCATCTTAACACAACCACACACCATCCTTTGCAAATTGCTACAGTCCTACAGTGTTTCACCGTTAACAGTGTACACAGTTCAAAAGACCTAAGACACAAGATTCATTGGCTTTTCTTCTGACTGGTCTCAGACCATCAGAGCGGAGGGGTCAGTCGGAACTTGTCCAGTACCCTTTATGAAGACGTCCAGCCCTGGTTCGGCCGCGAGTGGGCACTGCTGATCACAACGGCATTGGGCTAAGTCACTTTAAATCTGCGACAACAAACATGTATCCCAGGTCAGATATAATGGTGCGGAAAGGTTCATAATTAATCTTAGACTACAAAACAGCATCTTGCGTTACCATGACTGTATGGGTGCAATGTATACTTCAGGGTTCAATGGTTTTAAATTGGAAGGCAGTTTTAATATGTATCAATTCCCGAGAGAAAACATTTTATCACACTGTTTGACAGAGGGCCAAGGGTAGATCACTAGAGCGTAATAACTTACCTTTCCTTTGTGTTTGAAACATACAAATGATAAAAAGTCACAAAGAGACCCCCACCCAGAAACTTCATCACCTCCCCTTGTGTGCAATCCTAGATTCCTTACCCACTCCATACAGTCAAAGTACAACAAGCAAAAATTTAAAAAGATGAGAATTCTCAGTTACTCACTTTTTCTTGGCGGGTGGTTCCTTCTCTGGCACGCCATTCTTACTGGTTGTCGTGTCTCCCTATGATCATCCAAAATACAACAGCATTATGGGTGGGGAACCAGCCGACAGCAGAATTTGGTTGTGTAGGTAGGAAATGTCGATTAGGAATGACAAGGGGTACAAAAGGGGGACAACAAGTGAGGAGGGAAAGAAGAAGAGAGAGAACAAATCAAAAATCAATCATCGCCCAAAATGAAAAACCTGGCGGCTCCGTTTGACATGGGCCGTCGCTGCACGGCTCTCATATCACTACCAATGCCACACTGGTCTTCTCAATGGCAAGCATAAATGCTCTCATTCAAACCCTTTCAATGGTGTCTGATTATCTTCTCTCCCTTTGCCATGCAGCATAATTAGTTGACTGACTAACATTATGTTATCATGTGTACACGTAATTTGCTAACAGGTCTTTCCATTAGCAACTTACCGTTGTTTAAAGCCATGGTATTCATCACTTGTAAGTAATCAATCTAAAACAGTAAAATGAAAACTTTGAGGACCGGGGTTTTTGTTTTCACTTTTAAGATTGTCAAAGAATGAATCTTGTTTTGTTTTGTTTTCAAGGGAAAGGGGGGTTTTCAGCAAAGGTCTGCAAATTGTCGGACTATTCTTGCTACTTTTTTGCTTTTAAAGTGCACATGTAATTCATGTTTTAAATATTGTTTTGCTTTTCAACATTAACTTTTGACTAATCAAAAATGTGTGTTTCCGGAATAGTTTGTAAGTATGGTTGTGCTTATGAAGAAAATAAAAACTACAGTGAATAATATTACGTTCCAATGACTGGAAAATCAATGAGAAAAAATCTGTGTATTTCTTCAAAACCAGAATAAAAATAGCAAATCTGTTTCAAATAAGTAATATTAGCAATACTTGTGGCTAAATGGTTGGGTGGAAAAGGGTTAGGGATTGTAAGGACAAAACAAAATAATAATCAGGATGAAGATCGTGGAAGGTCGACTCGATGATGTTGCCGATTTTAGCACAGAGTTTCCTCCCGGACCCGGTGATCATGATGGCTTTATCTCATAACCCTAGGGCAAGAGGGGATTGGAGATCTTTTAGTCATATTGCCTCAAGATTGGCTGGCTGTGTCACTCACTCATTCAATTTTCATGGATTTCCATGAACAAAAAACAGCAAGGCTTCAAACAATAAGACTATCTGCACGTTGTGTTTGAAGAAACTTTAAATAGACCTGATCTTAGAACAAGCAATTGGAATAAAAACGACCAAATGTGTATTTTGGGAAACCTACAGGCAGTTTAAATAACACCTTCAAATATACTCAGACAAAAATTACAAAGTCCCGAGTCAATTATAAGATAAATTCATATTACCTACACCTACCATTATGAAGCAGTATAAAACATCATTCCTAGCTATCTGTGTTGGGTTTTGGACACAAGTCATGGGTTTCATAGTCGAACAATTGAAGTTTTTTTTAGGGTACTCCCATTGCAAACTCTACTCTATGAAGACAATTCTAAGGGGCATCAAAGCTAAGCAAGATGTGAGTTAGTAGGAGCTAGACGCATTTTGTGGAATTTAATCTTGGCATGTTTACAACTGTGACTACTGCTAAGGCATTTAATTCCAACTTGAAAAATTTCATTTATTGCATGTTTTGAACCCAAACAACTTCTGGAATGTGTCCACATCAGTAGTATGGCTAGCAAGCCTTATATTATATGATGTTTCAATTACAAACCACAGTCATTAGTTCTGCAAAACTAAAACAACACGGTTTATGGGCCGTTTGGGGATGATCAAAATAAAAAGTTGATTTTAAAAGACAATGATTACTACTACTTTCAATATTCCCAGCGTTTTTGAGATCTTCCCGAATCATCCCATCTAAGTTCCAAGGAGGGGACATTAACTGGACTTAGTACTGTACCTCAGCCAACAAGGAACTATGATGAGGAGTTATCATGGCAAGTCTACAAAATAAAGAATGAGATTGATGGGTCAAATCTTTCAATGAGGTCAAATCTGTTTCATTACCACTCAAAGTTTACGTTTACATACACAACACTGATTTACCTGTACACAAAATGACAAGACACGTACACATTTTTACACCGGTGATCATTTTTGAAACAGAAAAAACCATGAGTCTACCGACAAGTTTTCGTTCTGTAATTTGGCTGCTGAAGAGATCAAGCACCTTTCATTAGAAACTGAAATGATTCAGTAAACAATTCCAGAGGACACTAGCTTGACTAAGACCAAGAGCAAGGCCAGGCCAACAGTGGGTATGGCATCTATGAAACTCATAGCCTGTTACCGTTAGTGAATGCTGCAATGTTTTTAACAGTCATCAGGATGTGGTGTATGTGTTTGTACTGTATTTCTGTGATATTATTACCTCATTGTTTTTGTAGGGAGCTTCCAGCAGAGCTTCTACATCCAAGTCATCACCGTACAGAGCCATTGCTGATGAACGGCTTATCTCTTATTCACTGTAAGAAAATAACACCAAAAAAAGATCAATGGTTTAGTAACATCTTGGTATTTGTAAATACAAATAAACTATAAATACAGGAAGTCCTGGGCCCAATTCCATGGAATCCGTTACGGCCTATTTTTGTGCTTACGGGCACTGCTACGTATGAAATCTATTTCATGGAATCCGTAAGCAAGACTCTCGGTTAGCGAAGAATTTCTAGGGTAACCGTGATAATTTTCTGCTAACGCGCTTACCGTTACCAAAAAGGAAACTCTTCAGTGAAATACGCTAACCGTAACCAAAAGAATTCTGCTACCGTAAGCAAAGAATTTTTGCTAACGGTAACGGATTCCATGAAATTGGGCCCAGTTACATGTAACTTGTAAGTGCAATATCACTAATTATTAGGCTTAGAGTTTTACAACCAGAACCAGATGATCACGTCGACACAACCGTCATGAAAAATGATGAGTATATTGGGGCAACGCTTCGTGTGTCAGAAGTCTAGGCACCCGACATGCGATGACTCCATTGGTTCCCTGCTCATCCCTTATGCAAGAACGGTCTAAACTGGGGACCAGTTTTGTATGTCACAAAATAAACATGTGCCTGTTGCGTCGGGTGCCCTGAAATGAGATGCTTGACGTAATTTTTCAAGATGGCGACGTCCATTGTCAGCATATCAATTCCACAACCTGGGATTTTTACGGTGAAATTCACGGGAAATTGGGAAAGAATTCCGCTGACGGCCATCACTTCTGCACAAACCTATGGGACTGACAGAGGCCGTTATGAGAGAAATGGCTACCGCTGCATACAAACTTTCGAAGTGTATTATTGTAGGTAAAAAAACACTGAAAATCTCACTTTTCAGATATGCTACCCCAGTGTACACACCTGAGATTGAAGTTCATCATGACCTGAATCCAATAAGTTATCTCAGTCTTGGAGGAAATAACCCTGTTTCTGTAATGGCCGTCAGGGAATTCTTTCCGTGAAATTGTCCAGTCTTCTTTATTTGAGAAGATATTCAAATCGAACGTTTGTGACAATATCGCTCCGCACTAATGACGTCACAAAATCCCCGGATGTCAGACAAACATTGTCTCACACAAGACAGTAGTGTACATGTAAATGCACGCACATTTGAATGGATGGTTGCAATGTTTGTCTGAGATCCGGTGCTATTTTTAGCGCAAGTGCAGAGGCAGAGCGCTATTCTGCTCTTTGGATCTTGCATGTTTAGGCATGCCCCTGCCCTAGTAGTAGTAGTAGGGCTGTGAATGGCGACTGGAGAGAGAGAGAGAGATCGTGGCAAGAATTCCACTGACGGCCATGACGGAAAAAAAGTTACATCCTCTAAAAGTTAACTTACTGGATACAAGTTAGGACCAACTTCAATCTCAGGAGTGGAAAGCTGGGTAGCACATCTGGAAAGTGGGTTTTACGGGGTATTTTGGACCCACACTTCAGAGCAGTAGCGCACAACGGGGGCAGCCATTTTCTATCTGTGAACTTATGTGTGGTGCGCATGACAGAGGGCAAAGGGCACTGGAGCTGTTGAATATTGATGTTCAGGAGGGACCATTGTTTGGCGGGGGCGGGGGCGGGTGGGGGTGTTTAGTGTGAGGTAATAACGGTAGGAAAATTCAGGGAGGGTTTAGGTGTGGGGATTTCAAAATAGCATTATTCTAGGGACATTTTTGGAAGGTCTGAATTGAATTGCGGTACGCAGCTTAGATTTAACCATTGCATATTGGGACTCCCCCGCCAATTTTACTTGACCTTAACTTCAAATGGAACATATAACCTTCTTCTGGCAGCAAGCGCTCGTGTGGCGTGCTCAGATAATCCATTGCATTTGTAATAATATTGTTGTTTCTTCCACAGCCCGGGTTCGAATCCCAGTGAGATCAAGGTAAAAAAAAGTTGGAAAATAAGAGTGAAGGGAGGGGAGGAAGGGATATAGGAGAGGTAGGAGAGAAGAAAGAAGTGTAAAGAGGGCGTTTTTTTTTTTTTTTTTATTTGCCCCCTTTTTTTAAACCTCTCCCCCTAGTCACTGAGCCCCCTCTCACACCTAAAAACCCTTAAAATAGATTCCCCCCCTTCTGAACTTGTCAAATATCCCAAAATTAGGTCAATTTGGCCATGGCCGTCAGTGGAATTTTTTCCGAGATCGTAAAAAGAGAGCCATCTACAGCCCATGTGTGGGTCTAAGAGTAAGACACACTGTCACTGTACTGAAAAAGACTGTCTGTAGGCCCTACTGAGACTCTGAGTACAGGATCGACAGGAGTTTACTGGGTCTAAAAATCCATCTAAATCGAACAATATTCAATGCCATCCATGTCTCAAAGATAATCATATAAATTATTACATTCATAATCCACAACTTGAAAGGTACATTTAAGAAAATACATATTACATGATGCAAACAAAAGGGAAATAAAAACACATAAGCCGTGCTTGATGTTCAGATTCAAGCAGAGCAGAGACCCTAGCTGCAGCAAAACGTACTGGCTGCGAAGGGAATAATAACACCACAAAAACAGGCGTCTAACGGCCTGATTACAACCCGAGAGAGTTTTCTTTTCTTACCAATCTTTACCATAAGAGGTTGTACCAATGTACATGAGAATATTTTGTTGAATTAACGATGTAGACGAACAGTTTTTCGCAAAGTTTTCCCTCCAACTCCGAAAGCTTCGTCAAATTCGCACAAAATGGCTGTGATACTAATACGCATGCGCAATGTGGCTTGTGCTCGTGACGTCGAAATAAGTTGGAGGACATGACGGGTTTCACAGTCTGTACTAAGGAGCTGGAGCTGCATGAAATGAGCAGCAGGAAATAATGCAAAGGAAAATTTATTATACTGACTGAACTCCTAATCTTTTCATTTATATTTGCAAAAAATATGTTTTGTTTAGTCAACAGATATCGGTACATTTTGTTTTAGCCAACCTGAGTTCTTAATATTCATTAATATTCATGAAAATCAATTTTCTAATAGGCCTATTCTTAAAAAAACCCAATAATCAAACAGGATTAACAACCAAATTTCCATCCTTTGTGTATCACTTGTGATTGATCTTTGGCTATTATTCGCTGACTAAAAATATCAAATGGAACTTTTTAATGGTGGTCTGTTTTATTGAGTAAGACATTTTGTGCTAAGCAATTTGTTTGTGCTAAATAAGCAGCTGCATGAAATTGGCCCCAGGTCACATCACTTGGAAGCCTCGAGACACCCTGCATCAGCCAGCTCCAGTTCTCAGTGTATTTGTGGACCAAACTTGAATAGGGGTGATGTACTCCCTATTAAGTCTGTGTACAAACATTAAAAAGTACAGCTACACAATTTAGTCTTTTATAACAATGCTTCCAGCAATTTCCAAAGCATAATTTATTTCATTTTGATATCACACAAATACTTTATAGACCCGGTTTATTAGTACAAAAATATAACTCACAGTATAAATGATTTCATCATGATGTACAAAAATGTATACACGTATTCTACGATTCCATCGAAGTATAAAAAAGCATAAATTGCCATTAAACCTGACACAAAACAAAATCAATACAAGTAATAAACTGCTGCAAACTGCTCATCAGCCAAAATGACCTGAAATATATTAAATGCTTAGAGTTAGGAGGGCCTGACGCGTTTCGATCCTAACAGGATCTTTCTCAAAAGCCTTTGAGAAAGATCCTGTTAGGATAGAAACGCGTCAGGCCCTCCTAACTCTAAGCACAAAACAAAATCATTAATTTCATGAAAGTACTGTGACATTTGGTCTACTTTAACATTGTATTCAGCAATTAAAAAAACATAGCACACATTATTTCATTTCAATGCAATGCATATAATGGATCCAGCACCATGAATACAAAAATATAAACTCAAAATATTGTGATGCAAGTGTTAGCCGAAAGCCATATAAACAAATACTTAAAAGTATAAACATATATGCATGTAATTATATATTTTTATGAGTACAAAAATATAACTCACAGTACTAATAAGAGGAAGATAGCCATGAACATTCTACAAACTTGTACACAATTTAAGGTACAGGTAAATGAAGCGATCATGATTTCATGACTTACAAACATTTACCAAGTAATTAACAAAGCCAACAAAACAAAATCATTCATTCCTATAGATACTTCATTTAACTCTGAAAGTACTCTGAAATGACTCGTTCAGCAACCTATAAATTTACTTATTGCTTGGCTTAGACCTTGTCAGTGAACTAAGCGTCTCAAAATATTCTTATAATCATCAAATACCGGTAATCACAAGGATAACTGACTGAATTTAAAGTCATTGAAAAGTGAACAAAGACAAATTGACTGGAGCGGGATTCGAACCGGCCACCTCCTGAATATCGTACCGTACAGGCGCTCTACCAACTGAGCCATCCAGCCCTACGTTGGTGGTGTGTGGTTTCATGGCTTCTGACTGCCAAACGAATAAAGATAAATTAATTGACTATTGGGGTCACCACCAACATAGGGCTGGATGGTTCAGATGGTAGAGCGCCTGTATGGTATTCAGGAGGTCGCCAGTTCGAATCCCGCACCAGTCAATTTGTCTTTGTTCACTTTTCAATGACTCAAAATATTCTTACTTCCTCTCTCTGTACTTCACTGCTCTTCTATTTTCTTTGACGAAAGACACAGGATCTTTAAGATTGTAATTATGTCATGTTTGTATACGAATTCATAATCTAAACTAGTCCAGTGAGAGATCATTGCTAACGTTCTCTAAACTTGTCCAATATGCATCTCCAAAGCTTTCTCAAGTTTCAACAGATAGAACAAGAAAGCCAAAGAATGTCAAAGAAATTGTAAGAAAAAATGTAAATTCAAACTTTGATATTTGATGGATGGGGGATCACCCCAATAGTTGCTTACAATTAACCCCCCAGGTTTCACTTTTTATATACCAGTATATAAAAAATGACTTTGTGCACAAATGTATGGAAGTACGACCCAGCTACAGGATCATACCCCCCCAGGTCTGAGGACGTGTCTACGCTACTGGGGATAACAAATGACTTCCAGGGGCCAATTTCATAGAGCTGCTTAGCACAAAAAATTGCTAAGCATGACATTTCTGCCTTAGTAAAAACAGTTTTAACAACCAAATTTCCGTGTGTTATGTATCACTTGCAATAGTTCTTTGGCTGTTGTTTGCTGACCACGAATATCAAATGGAATTTTCAATGTGGTTTCAAAGCCACTTTTGTGCTAAGCAATGTTTTGTGCTAAGCATCTCAATGGAATTGGCCCCTGGACGTATTAGGGCTACTTTCTGAAGATGCCAAAAGTGCTCATTCCTTATAGAGGCTAATGGAGAACCACAATATACTGAGGACCATACAAAAAATGAATATAAAGAAAGTGTTGCATAATTTAAGAACAAATTTCCATGAGATTGTATGTAACTGTAGCTTCAACAAACCTTCCACATTAGAACCATTTGAAGGAATTAGAAATTGAACATGAATGGAGGTCCTGGGAGGTTGTTTTCAATACTGTAAACCGGACAATTCTTGAAAGTGCACGGCATATCACGCCACAGGTAACGGATGGCAGTAGCTTTGGTTTTGTAGCAGTTGTAGGATAGCTCGATGGAGGAAGGGGTGGGCTTACCGGTGATATTGGCTGGTACCCATCTGTCGTTGACTTGGCAGAGGGTATACGTAGATGCTGTGCAGCAGATCTACAGTGTAGAATATGACATGATATTGAACGTTTACCATGGAAGATCCAATGCACTGACATACATTATCAGTGTAAACTCAGTGGAATTTTTTCAAAGCTCGACCTCACCTTCCACCGTACAACAAATTTACAATTCATTTATGACAATGGTTGGCTACAAAGATAAATCTAAAAGTTTCAATCTTGATGAGAAATCTGTCAACGATCTAGGGGATTTTTACAGTAGATTTGACACACATAATTTCAGTGTTCTAAATGAATCAATGAGGGAAACTTTTTCAACTCTGGTGGAAGTGAATTCTTCCCGGATTCCACCAAATCTATGATTGTTTCAGAGCAAGATGTCCGAAATGTTTTTGCAAAATCAAAAGTACGTAAAGCAAGCGGTCCTGATGGTGTATCGAAAGGGTTCTTAAATCATGTAGCCAGCAACTTGTCAATGTTTTCTCTCGTATTTGTCAAATTATTATAGACAGTGGTGTCATTCCACAGATTTGCAAAAGGTGTCAAACTAATTCACAAACTTTCACAATTCTCACCTCAAATCCAGTTTTGCCCACTAGTTTGATCTGAGCCTGGCCTTTGTCGTACTGGACTATGACGCTCAATGCTGTGCCATTCACATTGAAAGAGGTTGGGAAGGGTCCGGCATATTTGACCCGCTGACCGTAGGCCACTGCTCGGCCGGCTAGAGACAGTCTAATACCCAGTTCTTCTTTGTTACGGGGGTGGATGCTGCAAAAACACAAGTAAAATCACATGTACAAACATTACAAATGATATGTTACATGTTGGCTAGGTATAATCACACCAAGATGGGGCAGGATTTGCAACGATGTCGCTGTGACGGAACTCAATTGCACCAATCATTACCCCTTACTTGATGCTGCACATTCGCAGTCAAAATGAGGAATGACCTCAATCAACTCACACATGTTAGACTAACAGTGGCATTCCTGGGGCCAATAGCGTTCCGCACTAATGACGTCACACCATGCATGCACGTGCACACATACAGCTCAGCTCACCACACGTTTGCATGGCAACGTTGCAATGTTTGTCTGAGGTTCGGTGCTATTTTTAACGCAAGTGCGCAGTGCTATTTCATAGAGCTGCTTAAGCACCAAAATTTGCTTCAGCACCAAAAAGTAAAACCGTGGTAAATAAAATCAGTATGCCAGCCAAAACTCATTGTGAATGTTATGCTCAGCAAACAGTGGCCGAATAAAAGTCAAAAGCAGTATAAACATCACATGAACATTTGGTTGGTAAGCTTGTTTGATCAAGGAAGAGTTTTCATGCTTAAGCAAATTTTGTGCTTATTAAGCAGCTTTATGAAATTGGCCCCTAGAGATTAGTCCACTTTAGTTAGCTGGTACCCAGACCCAACATATGAAGAGTTGTATTTAGGTGAGTTAGATTACTGTAGAAGGTGGGTACCAGCTAACCAAAGTGGACTAATAATGCCCTAACAGACATATGAATAAAGGATAATAGATGGCTTATTGCTATAGAAACTCACGTTCCATAACGTGACTCAGGATCTGGTAGGTCAATGGACACAGCCATGAATACATTCTGCATGATGGTGTTTGGAACGTAGCCATAGTCGTAGGTCTGATGCCATCGTAGAGTTGGGTATGGACCAATCACCTCAGATAAATTAGGCCTATCGGATGTACATAGCTGCAAAATGAACAAAGGGAGAAGAAAGAAGAATGCTTGGAGTTAGGAGGGCCTGATATTTCGACCCCAGAAGGATCTTTATCGAAGGCTAAATGACAAGAGGACAAGAACATGCAAGTAAAACTGTTGATGCAAACTTCAACTGAATCGGTCAGGCTCTCCCAACTCCAAGCATTCTATATACCGTATTTCAGGTAATTATTTTGCCTGATGAGCAGTTTCCAGCAGATTACTTGTTTAAATGTTGGTGTCAAAAGGTGTCAACAGACAACGACAAGATACTTTTCTCTACACTCAACATACACATTAACATACAACAGAAGCATGAATTTGATATTAAGCTGAAATCAGCAGAACCAACAATTAAGAATTTCAAAGCTAAATAACAAATTTGTGTACAAATGATGCACCTGTCTCAGGAAGACAAAAGTGTGCAAAAGATTAATCAACTGAACAAAATGAATGCATAATTTGAAACGAGTATCCCTCAGTCGATTATTATTATTATTACTATTTATTTCTGGTAATGACACCAAGGTTTCCTCAGAAGTGCCCTAGGGACTGTAATGAGCTCGCAAGCCTGATGAAACCTTTTTATGGAAAGATGATGAGAAGAAGATACAGTTTCAGAGGTGGGAGGAAAACCCCAGAGTAATATTCTGCGGGGTAAAACCCACAGAATCAGGTAGAGACTGAAAACCCAATCCACTTGTGGACCGAGCTGGACTTGAACCCGGTCCTGCAGAGGTGAAAGGTAAGGAAAGAACCGCTACGCCAACCCAACTCCCCGATCATCATACGGATATCTTCCACATGCCTTCATTATTACACATTTTGGCAAACATCCAAACATGCTATAGGAGCATATCTCACAGGCACTTGTCATTTGATTCAGTCTCCTTCATACCAAACATGTAACAGCAGGAGGAATGATCGAGCCATCATGAGGTCATTTCAGAGACTGATTTCAGACGACCAAATTGACACATTCAGGGATTTAGAAGTGCTCGATATTATACTGAACGTCACAGCTTTGGGCTAGCAGTAAATACGAACATGATGTAGTAATTCTAGGCAGCTGCCTTATGGGAAATACCGCTTAGCAAAATTTTATGCTAAGCAGAAATTAGTGGAGAGCCAGTCGTAAGCAGTAGACATTACATGGCAAGTTTGGTTGGTTACCAAAGTAAAAGCTTGTCTATAGATGCTAAGCAGGTGGACCTACCTGCACGAATCCAAATGGGAACTGCGGATCTGTGCTGCCACCTGTACCTTCATGCCATTTCATGCGCCAGTCGTCAATCATAGCGGGGAATAGACATTTGTACGGGTCTGGATCCTTATCATTGCCTTCTCCTAAGATACCGATTCAACAAGGAAACAAACATCGGTACATTTTATAATCAAGAGGAAATCTGAATTTACTTTGCCGTAAAATTTACCCCTGTCACATGGGCAGGATCTGTTACTCTAAGAACCAAGGGTTAGCTAGGACAGGACAACAGGTTGGACTTCCAATGAAAGACAGAGCTTTCACATGTTCAATTTGATGCACCTTGAATATGTAAATTGCAGAGCTATAGACAGCTAGGATGTCTAAACAGCAAACTAGAGGGTCCGTAAGATGCCCCTATATGGCTGATAACCTGGACTGAAACCATCTCAACTCCTTGGGGAGTATATACATCTCCAAACAATTTCAAAAGGTTAATCAAACACATTGCCTAGGAAAGGTATTCCATTTACTCCTGGTCCACAGTGAAGAGTAGTAATGAAGGGTAAAGCGTCTCGCTCAAGGACACAAGAATGCTCCTGGCTGGGATCAACCCAACAATCTATAACAGGTTGTGTTGGATGCTCTAGACTACTTAGCCACTGAATATGAATATTAAGTTTGAAGTCCTGTGTCCTTTAAAGTCAAACAAATCCTATAGTCAACATTGGATTTTGTCAGTTTTGGGATGGGCTAAGGTTCAGCCTCTTACCTTGGTACCAAATAGCTCCCTTGATAGTCAAATTCAGCAATGGATGGATCATTGCATTCCACAGACAGCTGGGAGTATGAGGGGCTCTTCTAACACCAGGCACTATATTGTTCTCTGGCCTGGAAAGTGGAAACATGGAGGAAAAGCTCTAAACGTAACGTTGACTTCAAACTATAAAACATGACATGTCACCAGGAAAAACCTTTAAAAAAAAAAGTACAGGAAAGAACATACCTATTGCAAGTCTTGAGAACATCTGGGGATGACCAGGCCTGAATGGGCGTCGCGCCGACATTGGTTGAAATCAGACCAATGGGGTACTTCAGACTGTCGTACAAGTCGCGGCCAAAGAACCAGCAAAGAGCCGAGAAATAGGTGTAAATCTTTGCTCTATTGCCCAAAGTCTCTGTGGAGTCAAATGAACAAGCAATCACACAACTCCCTGAGGTGTATATGATGTACAGCCCCTGCTGCTGTTAGCACAGCACACAAAGTGCTGGCCAACCAGTCCACACAGCCATCTCTAGTCTATCCTCACAATGGGAGACTTTGGAGAACCGGTCTTGAGTCAACAGCGCACGCGCAAACCATGCTTGCGCAATTGTGAGCATGCACGCGTTGTTTTGCGCGTGCGCTGTTGACCGATCTCCAAAGTCTCCCAATACCCAGCTACATGAACTCCTGCATGGAGAGAAGCAATTCATAGTAAAGTGTCTGGCTCAAGGACACAAGCTTCGAGATCCCAAAGGCTGGGCTCAAACCAACGACCTGTGGACTTATACACCAAGATCTTGAGGTTGATGCACCAGACCAAACTCCATCATTCTAAAAATCCACCCCCTTCCCTATCCCCTTCACCACTGTTACTGCTTCACCGAGTATCTTACCTGGTGAAGGCACTGACCACGGCTCATAGAGTCCCTTCAAGTCATATAAGGCCCCTGCTGATTTTACGCCTTTGACAGCCAGCAGTCGGATATTCGGATAGTTGACGGATTCATGAAACTCTTTTGAAGCGTTGAAACTCTGCAAGAGAACATCCACAGAATGAGACGAGTAAGATCTGAGATTCTGTAAGGTGGGAGGAAGGTTAGCAGCCGAAGGAACTACAATTAATACTCTCAGTGGAACTGTGTTCTGACCCTTCACTAAGCAACACCACAACAAATCACCTGACTGACAGTGAAGGCCATGTTACTCTGACCGCTGCACACCCACACATCTCCAAACATCACATCCTCTAACTTGAGCGTGTTGACCCCCGTGAAAGCCTTACACAAGATGATGATGTCATACGGTCCACCAGCAGGCATCGGATCCAGCTTCACCTTCCAGACCCCAGAACGACTGAAAAATTCTGGAAAGATCCAAAGAGCAAAAGGCCATTATATGACATCACGATGATGTCACATACAGTTATGAATTGCCAACTAAAAGCTACAACGTTTTCCAGGGCAAATGACAGAAAAGTAAAAACATCAAGAATAACCAGTACTAACCTGAGGTCATTTCGGCCCTGTACATTTTGTTGTTAACTTTGACCTCTACAATGGCCTTGCTATCAGCATACCCCCATATGACTGCATTATGTGGCTGTTGCTGTAGCACCATATGATTGCTGTAGTACGAAGCTAATGAACAGGTTTCTGAAAATCAAAGCAAAATATTCCCAACAAAGATCATTTAAACTTCTTGAAGGATTTTGAAATACATGGCGCTTATTTTGTCCAATATGCAGAAAAATTAATGGAATAATGCATAATAAATTAGCTCAAATAGAAAAAGAAGAAAGGCAGTTTTTTCTGTAAAGCCACATCCTTTTTCTATCATTTGATTAAGTCCAGATTTTTGTTTCAAATCCTTGCAGCATTTAAGGATCGACCCATGCAATTCAATATCATTTAGCAATAAAAGACTTCAACATAATAAGTGGAGGATAAAAACTTCTATTTCAGTCCAATAGCGCTCCGCACTAATGACGTCACAAAATCCCCGGATGTCAGACAAACATTGTCTCACGCACGTAGTGTACATGCACGCGCACACCCACACACGGGTGCATGGTTGCAATGTTTGTCGGATCGGATGCTATTTTTAGCGTTAGTGCGGAGCGCTATTCACTGCAATGGGAGACTTTTGGAGAACCGGTCTAAAGTCAACAGCGCAAGCGCACACACGCGCAAAACAACACACGCATGCTCTCAATTGCGCAAGCATGGTTTGCGCGTGCGCTGTTGACTCAAGACCGGTTCTCCAAAAGTCTCCCATTCATGCAGATATGATGTACCAGTATGCAAACAGTATCTGATCAGATTCAAATAAATGACTACGTTACATTGCAATTTGCATTGTGGCTCAGTATTTCTTCACAGCCTATATGCTCTTGGGCCTTTCTCAAAGCTCAGCTCCGGCTTCGTCTCTGTCATCCATATGTTGAAAATGTAGGTTTCAGTTTTTTTTTTTTTTCAAACTAGAGGATCTATTTCCGAACTGCAGCCAAAAGACTCTATTTTGATACCCGTTATTTAAGAATGGATTCACAAAATGGAGCTGGAGCTGGAGCCGGAGCCGGAGTCGAGCTTTGAGAAAGGCCCCTGATGCAGACAGAGTGCTGACAGACTCATTAACCCTTACCACACACTACGGCACCCAAAAGTCAACAACAGAACACAAATGAAGGCTTTTTATAGTTTACGTTTGGAAAAGTAAAAAATATACCAGCATTGGTGTTTCCAAGGACGATCCCAAGCTGAACTGCCAGTTGCCATAGAAACAAGCACCAACATGGACCAATCAGCTTCCCCATGCTTAATCTTCACTTGCCCGTTGTTCTGTATAAAGTGATAGAGAAAATAATAATGAAAATGTTACTTATCTAGTGTGCTGCACATAATCTACTGTTAACAACTTGATATCCATAAACAGCACAATTTACCTTAAAAATAGCTTCTGGCACAAAAGTACGTATCAATCACATTCTTACACAATGTAAAACTTGTAAAAAATTAAGAGCACATAAAAAAATGATTCCAAGTTTCAAGTAGGAGACTAAACACTGTATCTGTAAGGTACTGCAAGCAAACTACACAGGCGGGATATACTGTTACAGGCGTTTGTGGCTATAGTGGAGTAGACGTTCATGGTAGTGGGCCCCCGAATGAATGAAGTCAAGTCCTTATTATTTAGTTTGGACTTGAAATTGTCGACTGAGGGTGATTGGCGTATTTCAGGAGACAGTAGGTTCCACTCAATCATGGTTCTTGGTAGGAAGGAGTACTTGTAGCAGTCCTTTTTGACAGCGGGATGTGCAAAGGAGATATCAGATGACTTCCGGGTTCGGATTTTATTGTCGTCTTGGAAATTTTGGTGATTGACTGTATTTATAGCTACCATAATTATGATGTATGGATTTGTATAGCAGGGAAAGTCTAGCAACCACTCGACGATTTTCGAGAGGTTCCCAGCCTAGTTTTGTCAACATTGCAGAGACACTGCTTGACCTTCTGGAGTCCTTGCACACAAACCTGGCTGCATTGTGAGATGGTTCGCCAAGAAATATCTAATCTATTTTCTTGTTTACAGTTTGTTTTTATTTCCCATCATCTTGCAGTCTTATAATATGCCTTTTCATTTAAAGGTACTATGACTACTATCATACATGTACATGTACTTTGGTATCATACTGAAACAGAAATATTCAGCCTACTTCACCGTTAACCTATAAGTTACAGGGCAAAATCTTGTGAAAAGATTTTTAAAATACTGTGAGCGTTTTTCACTGTTTTCTCAATAAGTGGCCACTGTATGGGACTGGGATTTTTACTTAGTTTCTTGATATTTTCTGCCCATAAATCTGCACGATTTTGTTGACAAAAATCAAAGTATGAAATCATATTTAACTTACCATGGAAGAAGGAAGAGCTCCTCCATGAACTAACTTTTAGTGGTTTTTACAGAAAGGAAAATTAAGTAAAGGCCACCAAGTCTTTTAATAATTGTAGGGAAAATGCTCGCAACTGCCGAGGCTTAATAAATAAATGCCTGTAACTTCTAGGCTATATATAATTAATTAAACACTTACAGTCCTAACTGATGGTGCAGGTAATTCTTCCGCTGTGAGGGGCAAACGCCACCGAGTCAGTGTCCAAACCTGCCACACCGGCCAGGGGAAGTAAGAAGAAGAAGAGCTGTCTTCGCCAGAACCAGTCAAAAGGAACGACCTCACTGCAGTAGCGATGAACGTAGAGTGGGAAGATGATAATGGCTGCTTGCTTGTCCACACCCTTCGCGTTGTCGCCGCGCATCAGTGGGCAAATTAAAATAAAAAAACGTGCGTCTTCTGCGCACCATGCAGTCTTTATTATTCAATTACACCTTGCCACATTTTGGGCCTATTTTATGCCGTGACTAGGGAAGAACACTACAGTAGCCCCCTTCTAGATCACATGTTGGCTAAAACAAATGGGATCGACATCGAGAGAAAAATTAAGACGTCAAAATATGTACAAGGATTAAAGGCGCAGGCTCGTCAAAAAATAGAGCAACTTTTACAATAGCGCCCTCTGTAGCTTTATCGATGTTGTTATGCTGTTCTAGGAAGGCTCGTTACACCCCCTGTTAACGTGACACACGTGTAGCATTGCGTACATGCACTCGGGGTGTATAATAATACATGTACATGTACAAATAGTACAATATTAGGCATTATTTTTTTTACAGTTGTCATCGTGGAATCCTTCGCGGATCTGTAGGCAGAGCCTAACCCAACCCCATATGATAGGGGAATCTGTTACATGTGCGAGTTTGACATAAATTACTATTATTTTACTAATGCTGATGTTTTTCCACAAAAACTCAAAGTCTTGAACTTTACTGGGGTTTATGGAATGCACAGGGTTTTGAATGACAAGTGACACCGTGAATGGAGCGAAATGAATTCCCCAATTTGTCGATATCGCGTAATCGGCGTCTGAAGTTGCCGAATCGGCAAAAATTACTCCAACATCGATTTTTGCATTTTTGGATAGGAAAAGTATCAACGATCGATTTACTATGTTGACAATTATGTCAAAGAAATGTAAGGAAATTAGGTAAAAAGGAGGTTTTCTAGAACGTCTTTGAGGTTTGTTTCTATCTTATTTTACGAATTTTAGGCCTAAGGAAAATCTCTCAAAATCTGACGTTTGTCACGGCGCGTATTCATGCTGAACTGGTTATGTGAGGTGTACGTGAATTGGTACCATATACATGTACATGATTGTAATACAGTGTAGTGAAACAAGCTTTGACTCGTCTTTCTATCAATCCGCTGAAGAATACTTTGTAAACAAAACATTGTGTGCATAGTGAAATCACTTCGTCAAGTTCGCGGACATGACAGGGCCCGCGTCATTCAAATACATCTCTCTGATTGGACCATCGCGCGTACTGTTTACCTAGATACTGTTTACTGTTTACCTAGATACGCACAGCGCTCGGCCAATCTCTGTGCGCGTAGAGCGCCACAGTCGCTAGGCGACATTCGTTTTGTGTATTATGTACATGTACAGTGCGTGCTGTGCACAACTACAGTACATGAACTGTATATTCAATGCTATCAGTAAAAAAAACAGTTCATTTTATGAGAAGTGACTTTCAGTTTCAAGTCTCTGTATCTGTGTATCAGCTTGTATTTATCTTCTAATATACTATTATTATAAACCTCACTTTCTACAAAAATGACCATAACGACGTAGGCCTAAATATCAACGTGGGGGCTCGTATAATGCGAGTAAAGTGAAATTCAAACTTGGTAAATTAGTCCCTATATCACATAAAATATAGGTCTGCAATGAATTACACAATGCTGTATTTTTTTTCATACAAGTCGGGTTATAATGAATACTTTGGGATATTGTTCCTGCAATTCGTCATTGTCCATATGTTACTGCTGCTCTCTGGCGGTGGCTGTACCCTCCATGGCTGTACCGACTGGGTGGTGGTTGGTTACTTTTAGGTCTGATTTCAATCGGTAAATTAGAATCGATTTTTTTCTCACAAAAACTGCGGGAATGTGGACGTGCCAGCATGGAAAATTTCATTAATTGTTTTAAAATCTATCAAACGGAGTGATTTTTTCTTGCTCCCTGAAATATCCCACAACGCAGACAATTCGAGGGCAGATACCACAACGGCCTATACGTAGTTTACGTACATAATTATGTACAATGTACATGTACAGGCATGGATGGGTCCACTTCATAAACCATCGCGTCGTCCAGCAATATCAATCGTGTACAATATAATACAATGCATACTGCACGCACGCATAGTGTATACGCGTGTACAGGGTTATTTTTAGACCAGCTGGCGCTCGCCCTCCGGGATTGTAAGAGCTGGCAACCGCAAGGGCAAAGGTGACTTTTCGTGGCACGAATTTTGTCCGTCGAGCATCGACGAGCCTGCACCTTTAAGTCAAATGTGAATGGTTTGTAGATATTTTGTTGGCCAGCGTACGCGTCTCCCAGATTTAGTGAACCTATCTGCTTCGTTCGGGGTGACGCTGGGTGTAAGTTGCTGTGGAGCTGGTATCTGGGGCTCTATATGAGCGACTTTTAACCTGTCAGCACTAATTGATCTTTGCTTGCCCTTGATATCAAGAATGAAATATTTCTTGTTCCTGTCAATTACGCGATATGGACCATTATAGGGAGGTTGCAGTGGCTTCTTTACAGCGTCAACGCGTACAAAGACATGCGTACAAGTAAACAAGTCTTTAGGAACTTGACTTGGGTGTTTGTTGAGTCTAATGTTGGTTTTGGTTTAAGTTGTGACATATGTGCTGACGAAGGCGGTCGACATATATAATTAGCTGGGTCTAGAGTATTAAGATTTTCTGCTGAAATCAGTAATTCTCCAGGAAGTCGAAGAGTGCAACCGTAAACTAGCTCTGCAACGTTACCTCCTAAATCAGCTTTAAATGACGAACGAAGACTGAGCAGAATTATCGGTAAAGATTCTGTCCATTTTTGGGGTTCGTTCTGTGCTTTCAAAGCTGACTTAATAAGGGTACGGTGGAATCGCTCGACCAGTCCATTTGCAGCAGGATGATAAGCGGTGGTGCGGATGTGTTTGGTTCCTAGAAGGTTTGACAGATGTTTGAAAAGATTTGATTCAAACTGGATTCCTCTATCTTCCTCTATCGCCGCAAAAAAAAAATGCGACGGAAAAAAAAATGCGCCGCAAAAAAAAATAATGCGCCGCAAAAAAAAAATGCGCCGCAAAAAAAAAATGTGACGGAAAAAAAAAATGCGCCGAAAAAAAAAAAGCGACGGCAAAAAAAAAAATGCGACGCGTTAACGGCACAAAATTAATGGAACACCATACACTCAGGTTAGCTGGTACCCAACTTATACTCAGGAACCCCGCCAATATTTCAGGGAAAAAGTACAATTTGCTTACCTAACGTTAGTATAGCTAGTTTTAGGAACTACTTGTCGACCCTATTCCTCTACTAAAGTACTACTACTAAGACTTATGCATGAGGTGCCGGAATCTAATGATCTTGTCTTGTCTTGTCTTGATAATTACTGCACAAACCGCCGCTACTGGGCTATAACCGTGCAGTCCCTCATACATGCAGATGCAATTTTGTTTAAGGTTGGGTGCATGCAATTGCAAGTAGTGACTTGAATGCTTTATTGTCACTGGCCATCTTCACATTTACCGGTAAGGAATTCCAGACAGACAGAGTTCTTGGGTAGAGGGAGAATCGGTAGCAGTTTTTGTTGGTTTGAATGGTTCTGTAGTTCAGCTCATGGTTCTGTCGAGTATCAGGTCCCTTGTACTCCTTGCATGAAAAATGTGTGATGTTTGATGGAGTAAGTCCATGGGTTTCCTTGAAGACTACAGTGAGTCTAGCTGCCTCCCGACGACTCTGAAGAGTTTCCCACTTTAGATCCCTGAGTATCGTAGTACCACTGCTTGTTTAACGGTAGTCGCCTGAGACAGACCTTGCGGCTCTTCTTTGGACTTTCTCAATATTATTTGTATGGACAGCTTGAAATGGATCCCAAATGGCACTGCAGTATTCTAATCGTGGTCGTACTAATGTTTTGTAGGCTATGTCTTTTGTGGCTTTCGGACATTTCCAGAAATTCCGCCTCAATAGGCCCAAGATCTTGTTTGCACTTGACGTAGTTTGTTCGACGTGTTTGGCCCAATTGAGGTTGTCAGACAGCTCGACACCAAGATAGGGGTGGTGTTTTACTGCTTGAAGTGCAGAATCTCTAAGAAGGTACTGGTAACAAATTGGATTTTTCTTGTGTGTCACTCGCATGATGTTGCATTTAGTAGTATTGAAATTCATCTGCCACTGAGATTCCCATTCACAAAGTGAGTTGATGTCCTTCTGAAGTATATCACAGTCGTTAGGGGTTTGGATAGATCTATAGAGAATCGGGTCGTCTGCAAATAGCCTTACATTTGATATCACTTGATCTGGAAGATCGTTGATATAGACCAAAAAGAGCAATGGACCCAATACAGTTCCCTGTGGTACTCCGGAGGAAACCGGACAACTGGATGAGGACTGGCCATCAATCAATACCTTTTGTTGGCGATTTGTAAGGAAGCTTTCAATCCATTTCTTGGTGGGACCTCGAATGCCAAGATGCTCAAGTTTAAGTAGTAAACGCTGGTGAGGGACCACATCAAAAGCTTTGCTGAAGTCCATTATGCAAAGATCAACCTGACCCGTGCAATCCAAAGTCTGGGCAAGGTCATTTACAAGTCCTGCAAGTTGGCTTTCGCATGACCTCCCTTTCCTAAAACCATGTTGTTTGTCACTAAGAACTGAAAATTTGTCCAGATGGCCAAAAATATTGCTACTGATAATGTGTTCTAATAGTTTGCTTACGATGCATGTTAAGGACACAGGACGATAGTTGATGGGTGAGGTTCTGTCCCCCTTCTTAAATATTGGAGTCACATTTGCATGATGCCACTCCGATGGAACACAACCAGTATCGAGAGACTTCTGATAAATCTTTTGTAGGATAGGGGCTGAACTTATGGCACACTCCTTGAGGACACGTGCTGGTATGTTGTCTGGGCCTGCAGCTTTATGAGGTTGTAGGTTCTTCAAAAGCTTCTCAACACCAGCTGTTGTGATGGTGATGCTTGGCATAATCTGGGATGGTGTTTTGTCCCAGGTTTGGTATATTTGAGGTATCCTCTTTTGTGAAGATGGAGCAGAAGTGCTTATTTAATGCTTCGGCTTTGTCCTTGGCACTACTTACGACCTTACCCGTGCTAATTAGAGACGGTATACCAAATGTCTCTCTGCGGATGGCTTTTACATAATTCCAGAATGGTTTAGATCGACCTTATGGCCTACGTTGCATTGTGGAACTAAAAAAGGCTCCATGTCCTAACGTGTACGTTTCGTGTCACTAATTCCCATTGATCGTTGGTCAAAGATAGTGAGCGCCGCGGGTATGGGGCGCTCTACTTGGTTCACGACTACGTTATTATTCGAACGTACATGTACGAACCAATAATTACCCGCACTGACCTGCACGCACGTACATGTACGTAAAGGTCTCTCTAATACAGTCAAACCTGTCTATAAAAACCGCTCAAGGGAAACGGAAAAAGTCGGGTCTTTAAAGATTTCATAAAACTTACAACGCTCTCGCAGAGTTAAGACGCATCCTTTCTCTATGGGCGTTTTCGAAACGAAGGCTTAGGCTCAGGCTCATCTCAGGCTCCAGCTCTGACATCCATATGCTGAAAATATAGGTTGTGGTTTTTCATTGAAGCTGAAGCTCTGTTTTCCTTTCCAAACCAGAGAATCTACCTCAGAACTGCAGCCAAAAGTCTCTATTTTGATGCCCGTTGTGTTAGAAT
Organism: Astropecten irregularis; assembly: GCA_963971285.1. Lineage (NCBI taxonomy): Eukaryota > Metazoa > Echinodermata > Asteroidea > Paxillosida > Astropectinidae > Astropecten > Astropecten irregularis. The sequence continues at coordinate 25,626,310 of OZ020246.1, read as the reverse complement.
GGATTCACGAAATGGAGCCGGAGCCTGAAACGGAGCCTGAGCCTCCGTTTCGAAAACGCCCTATGGACTCACCGCATAGATGCGACGCGTCGCAGCTATGACGGGTCGCAAATCCAGTTGCGACGCGTCGCAGAGCTTTATGAAATCTTTTTGGCAATTTTCGAGCACCCGACGTTGTACATGTAGATTAAAGGTAGCCTCTGACTTTATTTTTATCAAAGAAAAACAGATTCATGGGCAAAAATATCAAGACAGATACAGCAACAGTTATCTATGGAAATTTCAGTCCCATACGGTGCCCACTTTTTGAGAAAACAGTGAAAATCAGCCACAGTATTTCTTAAGTCTTTTCTCTTTTATTTTTGATCTTTTAAAAGATCAAAAAGATTTTCGGTCATTGTTTGACTAATTTCTGGATAAATACACAATTTCACGCGGAAAAAAATTGATGGTACGTTTCTACCACCACCATCTTCATACCCTGTAAGTTATATGTAAATCTGTGAACATTTCTGTTTTGGTGTCTTACCAAAGTATGATACTATCTTTAAGACCTAAGGCACGCTGCTGGATGCAGGCTCTTCCCCGCCATCGTCATCCTCCCCGTCGCTCCCATCATCTTCAAGGCTTTCCGTGGACCCGTTGCTGTAGATCAGCCATGGACACGACAGGTGTCATGCCAAAAGGTGTCCGTTGCCAAATAGTGTCCGCGGAGCATGCGCAGTGAACACTGGACACTTTTTGGCATGTATTATACATGCCAAATAGTGTCCGCTGCCAAATAGTGTCCGAGCACAGCCATGCGTATACGTACGCGAATCACGTAATTGGTGCATTTGCAGTAGGCCGCGTACGTATACAGGTACTATTCTCGATCCTTTTTTGATTGTGCTTTTGTTTGTCTTTTTAACATTGCAGGGAGCCTAGCCCTATAGAGAGGTGTTATGAATAATACATATTTTGCAGGAAGTTAAAACAGTACAATACGCATGCTATAAACAAATACAAAAATACAAGGCACAAATTTCATGTACGATAAAAAAACAAAACGTACGGCATTGCGTGACTTTGATCACTTTTTTCCCTTATCTGTATCTACCGCAATCTAACCTTTTCCTTTCATATTCGTGAAATAACCACAAGGGAAACTGACTGAGTTATTTTAAGTCATTGAAAAGTGAACAAAGAAAAATTGACTGGAGCGGGATTCGAACCGGCGACCTCCTGAATACCGTACAGGCGCTCTACCAACTGAGCCATCCAGCCCTATGTTGGTGGTGACCCCAATTGTCAACTATTCGTTTGGCAGTCAGAAGCCATGAAACCACGCACACACCGCCACAGCCCAGGGATCGTTTCAATGATACACGCAACAATGCTGCAACAATGCTCTTTTCCTTTCAATTAAAAATAACGTCATTCGATAATTCTTAAACTTTCTGCCAAGTTTGATGTCAGCCCGATCATTTTTAACTGCATGCCCTTGTAGATTTCACAATCATGATTTTCGTCGATATTAGCCATAACGTGGTCTTTCTTTTACACACTTTGAACGTAAAACTTGGACACGTCTTGCTAGGTGAAGAGTCAGCCTGACTCAATAGGACGCACGCTAAGCGCGGACACTATTAATTTTAGCAAGCTTGCATAATTATGTGACGTCAACGGCGCATAGCAAATCAAATCCCGGTATGCTAATTAGCGGACACTATTTGGCAACGGACACCTTTTGGCATGACACCGGGTTGTTGTTCGAGAGGTGGCCAGTCCTTCATCGAGAGCACTGAGTTCTGTCAATGTCGTGTTGAATGCATTCTGACAAGCAGCATCCAAGACCTCATCTTCTGCTGTTTCTTCCTCTTCTTCCTCTTAATCTATACAACCGTGACTGCTGGAACCCCACACTTCTGGAAGCACTTCTGGAAGGTCTTGGTGTCCACGTCTTTCCAAGACTAGTCGACCCAGTAGATAGCCTGCAGGAGGACATCCGTTGTCTTCAAGGCAGGACCCGGTCATGTCCAGTGTTGGCTACGTGAATGCTACGTATACGTATACATGTACGTGTGCGTGCGGGTCAGTGCGGGGAATCGGTTCTTGAAATTCTGACGTTCTGCCTAAATGCTGTATTTATCCAGAAAAAAAGTAAACCCACTGTGACCAGAATTATTTAAAGATAAAAAATTAATATATTGTGGGCGTTTTTTTTAAACGTTTACTAAAAAAGTGGGCACCGTACGTATGGGACTGACATTTTCACAGATGACTGGTGTTGTATCTTCCTGGATATTAGCCCATGAATCTGTATTTCCGTTGACAAAAACCGAAGTATTGTTACCTTTAATCAGAAACGTGAGGTGTGTCCTATTTTTGTACTTTAACTTTCACAGGTGTGTTATTAATTTTGTGTACATGTTGGATTAGACAAAGTGTGAACTGTGCTGTTCTGTGGCGCCTTTAAAGGGTATAGCATATACCGATGCTATGGTAAGAAACCAAAATAGAAATTTATCATACCAGGCGTGGTTCTATAATAGAGACAAAATTGTTGTTGTTGGGGGGGGGGGGGGGGGGCTAGAAGAGCCATTATTTTTAGGGGGCCTAGAAGACCCAATATTTTGGGTTCTTCTAACACTCGCTTCTGCCTATGTCTTATTAGGGGTCGTAAAACATGCAAATATACACAACACGCTACAGATAGAAATACAGATTCATAGTCAAAAATATTGTTGAAAATTTCAGTCCCATGATACGGGCCCACTTTTTGAGAAAACTGAAAAACGGCCACAGTATTTAGTTAAGTCTTTTCTCTTTAATTTTTGATCTTTTAAAAGATCAAACAGATTTTCGGTCGTTGTTTTACTAATTTATGGATAAGTACACCATTTCAGGTGGAAACAATTTAACGGTAGGTTTCTACCAGCACTATCTTAAATTCATACCCTGAAAGTTATACGTACATCTGCGAACATTTCTGTTTTGGTTTCTTAACAAAGAATGATACTAGTACTACCTTAATTTAATGCACAGGGTCACGGATTCTACTGATCCGGAACCCATTTTAGCGTACCCTGCATAGGAGGTGGATCCCTAAATCTGGGATCCTTTGCGTTAAACAAACAGGCCCTCATCATAGAGCTATATAATTTTTTTTTTAGTAATGTTAATATAGCTCTACGGCCCTAAATGATAGACGCACTCGTAATACAGCGCGCGTATACGTCTATCACTGCTTGCGGGCAGATTTCCTGATTATGCAACACAACCCAGCATGCACTGACCGCTCTAAGTTTTGACCAATCAACATCCAACATCCTGATGGAAATGTTCTCAAAACAGATCTGATTGGCTGATGTGCCGCGTAGCATTTTGCGTGCTCGCATGTATCGTAGGGAAAAGTGAGTGACACGTGGGCCGATTTCATAAAGCTCCGCGACGCGTCGCAACTCGATTTCGCAGGTTTGTTATTTCGTGACAAATCAAATTAACGAACAGACCGCAGCTGTTCTATCAACAAAACAGGAGTGGTATAATTATATAAGGGCCTATACTCAAACAGAAATGATGTTCACAGATTTACGATAACTTTCAGGGTATTAATATAATGAAGATGGTGCTGGTAAAAGACATCGTTAAAATAATTTCCGCCTGAGATGGTGTATTTATCCAGAAATGCCAGAGTAAAATCAAACACCCAAAACATTTTTGATCTTGGCAAGATCAAAAATCAAACATAAAGGACAGTACAGGACCGGGGGGGGGGGGGGGGGAGCCCCCCCCCCTCCCCCAAGAGGGTCCCTGAAAAAATTGAAATGGGGGAGAGGGGGAGGGAGGGGAGAAGGGGAGGGGGGGGGGAGTCACAACCCTGAATTATTTATATACACATAGTAGGCGTAGTTGATTGTGGGAGAAAAGTTTTCTTTTAGCCCCCCCCCCCCCCCCCGCCGGACAAAATCCCGGGTGCGCCGGTATGCATGACACCCCCACTTGAGTTGTTTTAGTTATCCCCTTTCACTAGAGGTATGAAGATGGTGCTGGTAGAAACATACCGTTAAAATATTTCCACCTGAAATGCTGTATTTATCCAGAAATTTGTCTGAAAACAAAGACCGAAAACAGTTTTGATCTCAGGGTAAGATCAAAACCATTCCGTTTCATGTTTTAAAAGAAAAATTGAGTCGGGTTTTCGCTATTTTCCGGGAGTCAGATGTCCGATTCAGCTCAAAATTTCACAGATTTATTATTTCATGTACATGCTGGATTAGACCATAACATATCGTTAAAATTGTTCAGCCTGAAATGTTGTATTTATCCTTTAAAGTGTAAAACCAGTGACCAAAATTATCTTTGACTTAATTTTTAAAGATCAAAAAGTTTTCTCAAAAAGTGAGGAACGTATGGGACTGAAATTTTCACAGATGACTTTATCTTCCTTGATATTTTTGCCCCCATGGATCTGTATTATTTTCTTTGACAGAAACCAAAGTAAAAGTTGCAGCTCACTCAGTGCAGTGACGGCTGTGAACATTGGGACCGACAGAGGGCGTTTAATTCAAAACAAGTGTACAACTAGTAGTAGTAGTAGTACTGCATGCAGCTTGCTGCACATCACAATTCACACATGTCACAGTGAACATGCTGATGTACGGTGCATGTACATTATGTTATATGTATGTTTATTGTTACATACATAGGTCACAGCTGAGATTGAAGTTCATCATAACTTTGAGTTGAATAACCAGAATTGCAGTAAGTTAACTTTTAGTTTTACTTTATAGTAGCGGATAACCCTCTTCCCGTAATCATTACCTGCGCTCAGATGCAGAATACCGCCACTCCCTAACCGAATGCCGAATCTGTGTACATTGTCGTTCTTGACCGCTCATGACAATGTTTGTGCACAGAGCTTTTGAGTCACGGTGGTGGGGTAGGCATATTCTTTAATAAATTATACTCCAATATTAAGTAGGCCTAAATAGTAATGCTACGTTCATTACTTTGTGGTGTCATCAACTTTTAAAAGGGCACCGCCAACATATATTTGGTATAGTAGATCAGCGCGGACATCTGTGGGTAGGCCTACTTTCAATCTCATAACTTGACAACCGATGAAAACTAACATGTAGATGGCGCAAGCTACGGACAAATCACGCACAAACCGTACGTCGTCGAGAATTGTTTTCCGAATAATTTTGTCAAGAAGCAAAAATCGTGTTCTGTGCGACTTTTCATTGTCAAGTCCTAGTTTTTCCTCAGACAATAATCCTTCTTTGAAGTACCGTATACAAAGATTAAACAATTCTGGCAGCTTTTTGTCTTAAAACCTGTACAACTTAATGCATTGTTTTCATCGCTCCAAGATCGGAAAGTTGGAATGACGTCACTCCGCGCTGATCTATTAAATAACTTTAACTTAATATTTATAATAATAACTATTAAAAGGTTGTTTTTATTTAAATTAGTGAGCGTAGGCATACCCATCAAATGAATGATTACCTGGATCTGGATTCATAATTGAATATCTCCAACTGGAGCATCACTCGATATAGGTCAGAGGTCGGTAGAATGATGGTACTACTACTATTACTAAGGAAGGCACAATGGAAAGATCAATCAAAGGGAATACTAGCTCAGAATAAAGTGTTAGAATTCTTCAGTTGGGAAAGTATATAGACCATCAGGGGAGGGGCTATGCTAAAGAGGAGGATTGATAATCCTAATAAGCGTCAAATAATCAGACGCACTGGAATTTAGATAAATCTTCTAAAATATGATTTGATCATCACATAACCACAAGGGAAACTGACTGAATTTTATGTCATTGAAAAGTGAACAAAAAAAAGACTTGGAGTATGTGTGGCAAACTAGTTTATAAATTAACATTTTTTCTGTTAATTTTATACAGGTCAACGGGCAGCAGAAACAATCAGATGGGGAAGCGGATTGGTTCATATTGGTGCTTGCAACTGGCAGTTTTGCTTTGCATGTTTTTGTATGTAATTTTTTATAAATGTGGCCCAACATATCAAGGACTACTACATGTACGCCCCGAAAAGCAACTCAAGCTGCTCAAGGTGAGGGTTATAAAGTATTGAAAGAGAAGAACTAAGAGCAAAAGATATCAGGAGGAAGAATGATGAGTGTGTATAGACCAAGTAATTTGGGCGCTGAACTCCCTTTTTTTAATTTTTGGGGTTGACGGTCGGTCTTTTTTAATTTTGGGGATGATGGTTGGTCTATCTAGACCGACCGTCAACCCCAAAATTGAGGGAGTTCAGCGCCCAAGTTAATTGGTCTCATAGAGTGTGTATTTTATGTTTGGACCATAGATGTTCGATCATGGTTTTGGACCATGTTTGGACTGAGACGGGTCATGGGTAAGGGGGAAACAGGTTGCAGGTAAAGAGTTCCATAGTGAGGCAGTGTGTGAGAAACTGGAAGAGTACCTCACAGTATTGGCTATTCTCATGGTCAGCAATACGTCACTTCCAGTTTTAACAAGCACACTCCAAAACGGGTTGTTCTAAAACCCCCTCGACCCCCACGACCCACGACCCCTCGACGTCCACCCCATAATCGAAATGTGTCCCAAATCCGAATTCATCGGAACATCGCTTTATGGCCGAGTAATAATAAGTCCCCAATTTAGAATGCGGATGATCGAGCGTGCGATCCCAAGCGGCGGCGACGCGATCTCCCCGCCGAAGACTCGACTTCAATGTATCACTCTCACGGTATGGTAAGGAGGACCATAGAGCATAGAGGAAGGAAACAGAGGACGAAGCCGCCCTTGCACTGTGTAAACATGAGAAAAATGGAGAGGCACAGCACGATGAGTCGTTTTCAAGAATTATTTTCATTGCTAAAAATGCATTATAATGTATTTTTGTTTCTCGAAATAAACTTAGAAGTATATTTTCTTTGATATCAACAAATTTGAAATGGATCCAATGTTCACTTTTTAAGATATCGTAAGTTGAAGCACATGGACATATTGGTTGAAGTATGTACCTTGCGCTGAAAATCGCTCTGTTCAGTGCGCATCGCCGGAATGGCGGAAGACAAATTGGAGGTTTTTTTTTTTTTTTTTTGACAGCACATCAGCGCTCGAAACATCGTCCGATTTGGTTCATCTGGGCGTCACTGAAAGAAAGCTTATATTCTCCTCTTTCCAACTATACCACGTCGCGAAATCGCGAGGAACTATACTTTCCAGACTTGAGCCGTATATTGAAACCGGTACCGATCGAACGCTGAATTCACGCTATTAATTGAGTTGGCCGTAATCGAAGTCGGGCGGTAACGTAGGTTCCAGTTGGGATATAATCTTATTCAGGCTCCGGTCGGCCATGAGATATGCATGGCATTGCAAAATGGTACTGTAGCAGTGGTAGCGTGGGTCGAGGGGGTCGTGGGTCGTGGGTCGAGGGGGTTTTAGAACAACCCCTCCAAAACATTGTGTTACATTTGTTTTCATTCCAGCCACATATTGTCAAGCATTGTTCATTGACCTCAGGTCACGAAAAAGCCAGGATGTTTGACCATGAGAATTAAACGGCCCAATTTCTTTGAATCAGTTATAGACCGATCCAACGGCACGATATACTGTCAACCATCACTGCGGTGTCCCCGCCTGCCTTTTGTCTGGCAACAAAAAAATGTATGCTCCGTCACACTCTTTAATTGCAGGGTGTACATCCCACTTTTTTTGCTGGACAAAATATGGGCGGGGACACTGCAGTAATGGCTGGTGTTTCCTAACTCCATGGTCACGCCGTCGGATCAGTGTATAATTTCTTTGCTAACCGTGATTATTTGCTGCTTATGCGCTGTCATATGCATTCTGCAGAAAGTCCTTGCTCACCGTTACCAATAATAAAACTCTCTCGTGATATACGCTAACCATAAGCAAAAAAGTCTGCTACCGTAAGCGAAGAATTTTTGCTTACGGTAATGGATTCCATGAAATTGGGCCTAGCCTAGGTACCGTGGATGCATATGGATGCAGACAAATAGAAACATGTGTGATGTTAGCCATGGGATGATCTTTGCGGAGACTAAAGCCCTTTTCACACGACGCCAAAAAAACTCTCAACCATTGAGAAATTCTCTCAAGGTTGCGAAATCTTACAAAAGTGTACTCGTGTGAAAGGACACCAATGCTTGAGAGTGACCGACGTCCCTGGTGAATCCTTGAGAGATTTTGACCGAGGTCCAGACCTACGACAAAATTTCTCAAGGGACCCTTGCGAAGTGCATTGCACTGCGCATGCTTGTGTTTTCTATGTGTTTCATTGCCTTTGTCGACCGCGCGCACGCCCGCGTGCTTTACGCGGAACCTCAGCCTCGTGTTGGTACTAGCAGCGTTTACATTCATAAAATGCATAGTCTATCGATTACCGGCGTTCCGTCTCAAGGGAGGCTTGAGAAATGTTACACTGGGCCGTGTGAAAGGACGCAAAAGCAGCCAGCGTAAAACCGTTTTGTAAGATTTCGCAACCTTCAGAAAATGTCTCAATGGTTGAGAGTTTTTTTGGCGTCGTGTGAAAAGGGCTTAAGACAGAAATTCCATCGCAGCATCTTCCGTGAAACGGAATATAAGTATAAAATGAGACCATTGATGCCACTGAGCGACAGGGTGATTAAGGTTCCAAAAACGAGACTGAACGGGCCAAGTCCCACCAAATTAATTTCACACTGCTGGATTATGTTTGACACAAACAGGGCCAGATTATGCAGGTACCAGGACATGAACACCGGACCCCCAGCCCGAACATGCCAGACATGGCAACAGTGCCACTCCTTGGAAACACCAGTGCTAAGGGTATGGTTCTTTAATGTCATGAATTTTTTGTTCTTTAAAGTTAATACCATATAATCATACTTTGGTATTTTTCAAAGAAATGCAGATTCATGGGCAAAAATATCAAGGAAGATACAGTAACAGTCATCTGTGAAAATTTCAGTCCCATACGGTGCCCACTTTTTAAGAAAACAGTGGAAAACAGCCACAATATTTCTTAAGTCTTTTCTCTTTTATTTTTGATCTTTTAAAAGATCAAAAAGATGTTGTTTTACTAATTTCTGGATAAATACACAATTTCAGGCGGAAGAATTTTAACGGTATGTTTCTACCACCACCATCTTCATACCCTGTAAGTTATACGTAAATTGGTGAACATTTCTGTTTTGGTGTCTTACTAAAGTATGATACTACCTTTAACTTCTTCTGGGTTTTTCAAGGTACAGTACAGGATTGGTAACATACCAAAACAGAAATGTTCACAGATTTACGTATAACTTTCAGGATGTGACGATGGTGATGGTAGAAACATACCGTTAAAATATTGTCGGCTGAAATGGTGTATTTATATCCAGAAAATAGTCAAACAACGACCGAAAACAGTTTTGATCTCAGGGTAAGATCAAAACCATTCTTACAGTACTTGGGTGATCACTCAAAAGAGGATGCGGCTTTTTCAAGAAATTGAAATCGTCCTTTTGTATTTTGTTTGGAATATGTATTTTGCTTTGATTTTCAGTAACCTGTTCATTAGCTTCGTACTACAGCAATCATATGGTGCTACAGCAGCAGCCACACAATGCAGTCATATGGGGATATGCTGATAGCAAGGCTGTCGTAGAGGTCAGAGTTAACAACAAGATGTACAAAGCCAATATGACCTTAGGTTAGTACTGATTATTCTTGATGTTATTAACTTTCCATCATTTGCCCTGAAAAACATTGTAGCTTTTAGTTGGCAATTCATGACTGACATCATCATGATGTCATATAATAGCCTTTTGTTCATTGGATCTTTTCAGAATCTTTCAGTCGTTCCGGGGTCTGGAAGGTGAAGCTGGATCCGATGCCTGCTGGTGGACCGTATGACATCATCATCTTGTGTAAGGCTTTCACAGGGGTCAACATGCTCAAGTTAGAGGATGTGATGTTTGGAGATGTGTGGGTGTGCAGCGGTCAGAGTAACATGGGCCTCACTGTCAGTCAGGTGATTGCACTGTTGTGGTGTTGCTTGGTGACGGGTCAGAACACAGTTCCAGAGTTGTAGTTCTTTCGGCTGCTAACCTTCCTAACACCTTTAAAATTAATACAGAATCTCAGATCTTATTGGTCTCATTCTGTGGATGTTTTCTTGCAGAGTTTCAAAGGTGCAAAAGAGTTGGATAAATCCCTGAACTATCCAAATATCCGACTGTTGGCTGTCCAACAAATAGAATCAGCGGAGGTCTTGTATGACTTGAAGGGATTCTATGAGCCGTGGTCAGTGCCTTCACCAGGTAAGATTCTCGGTCAAACAATGCCACTGGCGAAGGTATGCACTTTGAACTTTAAACTTTGAACTTTGTATCAGTTTGTTTGTTTGTTCATTTCACAGAGACTTTGGGCAGCAGAGCAAAGGTTTACACTTATTTCTCAGCTCTTTGCTGGTTCTTTGGCCGCGACTTGTACGACAGTCTGAAGTACCCCATTGGTCTGATTTCAACCAATTGGGCCGGGGCATCCATTCAAACCTGGTCATCCCCAGATGTTCTCAAGGCTTGCAATCGGTATGTTCTAGAGTAGGGAGTGCCTGAGGTAGCGATCCTCACAGGACCTTTCCCAAAGGCTGAAAGCCTTTTCAATAGTCTACTAAAAATGTTATGAAAAGAAAAGAAAAGAAAAGTCTAACCATCAAATAACCACAAGGGAAACCGACTGAATTTAAAGTCATTGAAAAGTGAATAAAGAAAAATTGACTGGAGCAGGATTCGAACCGGCGACCTCCTGAATACCGCACAGGTGCTCTTCCAACTGAGCCATTCAGCCCTACGTTGGTGGTGACCCCAATAATTGACTAGTCAATTATCTTTGTTCGTCTGACAGTGGTTTCATGGCTTCTGACTGCCAGACGAACAAAGATAATTGACTATTGGGGTCACCACCAACGTAGGGCTGGATGGATGGCACAGTTGGTAGAGCACCTGTACGGTGTTCAGAAGGTCGCCGGTTCGAATCCCGCTCCAGTCAATTTTTCTTTGTTCGCTTTTTAATAAAAGTCTAACCCTAAGACTCCTAATACCCTGGTGACATGCCATGTTTTATAATTTGAAGTCAACGTTTTACGTATTTATAGCTTTTCCTTCACGTTTCCACTTTCCAGGTCGGAGAACGATATAGTGCCTGGTCCAAAAAAAGCCCCTCGTATTCCATACACTCTGTGGAATGCAATGATCCATCCATTGCTGAATTTGACAATCAAGGGAGTTATTTGGTACCAAGGTAAGAGGCTGAACCTTAAGCCCCTTTAACACCGGGCCTTGCGTACGGTTGCATAGCATTGCGTAGGACTATGCTGCCCTACGCTGTTCCTACATGTACGCTGTTCCTACGCTGTTCCTACGCTAATCTATGCTGGCTTACGTAATAATATGCAAGGACGCAGAAGTAGTACGCAAGATGGACGCAAAAAATAAACATGTTTAGTTTTTTCCCGTACTCTCGACGTAGAACACTGAACGTCTGAAGTACAAAGTTTTTACTCAAGTCTACGCAACACTACGCTTCTGTATGTCATGCATACGAAATAGTACATTACCACATGTGTGGTATACGCAATCCTACGCGCCTGTACGCCAATTATATTATGCCGGTAGGTACGCGGTGCCTATGCACAGGGTACACAACCATACGCCATCGCACTACATACATCTACGTAGGCCTGGTTTAACCCCCACCTGGAGTATGCAGCATTATTTCGGCGTACACGATATGCAACACTACGCAACTTTACGTAGGGTTGGTGTGAAAGGGGTTTTAGCCATCCCAATGATGACTTGGATTTGTTACTTACAAGGACTGATCTGAGGACTGCTGTAGGCCAATGCAAGCACTGGAAACTTGATATTCATGGATTACTGCAGTGTCTAATAAAGTACTCTGGAGAATCAAATACAACCTGTTATAGATCATTTGGTTGATCCCAGCGATGAGGATATCAGTTATTGTGTCCTTGAGCGAGACACTTTGCTATAATGACTCTCTGCCATGGACCAGGAGTACGCTGTGCAATAAGGACATCCTAGCTGTCTAGCTGCAATGTATATTCAAGGTGCTGCAAATTAGGAAGCCCTGTGTACATGTAGAATCCATCCTGTTGTCCAATCTTAGTTTAAATTAGCTCCGGTTCCAGCTTTTAGTGATCCTGCCCAGTGACTGGATATGATATTGTTAAGTGAATTCAGATTACCTCTATGTTATAAAATATACTGATGTCTGTTTATTTGTTGTATTGGAATCTTAGGAGAAGGCAATGATTGGGATCCAGACCCGTACAAATGTCTATTCCCCGCTATGATTGACGACTGGCGCATGAAATGGCATGAAGGTACAGGTGGCAGCACAGATCCACAGTTCCCATTTGGATTCATACAGGTTGGTCCACCTGCTTAGCATCTATAGACAAACTTTGCTTGGTAACCAATCAAACTTTCCATGTAATGTCTATTGCTTACGACTGGTTCTCTGGTACATTTGTATATAGGGGGGCATAGCCTGGGTGGCAAGTGCGTGAGGCACTCGCCTCTCACCAATGTGGCCCGGGTTTGATCCCAGCTTAGGTCATATGTGAGTAGAGTTGTGCGTTGGTTCTCTCCTATGCTATGGGTTTTTTCTCCGGATTCTCCGGTTTTCTTCCCTCCACAAAAATCAAACACTTTCAATCTCAGGCTGTGCTCCTTGATCATATATGAGTTGATGTGGCTGGCAGCAAAGGGCGCCCATCAAAGCCTGCTACTCGATCACGTAGTAGCCGCATCCTTCACAATTCAGCACCCCAGCTGCGAGTATTATGATTAGCCTCCCAAATTATTATTATTATTATTTCATGAAATAACCACAAGGGAAACTGACTGAGTTATTTTAAGTCATTGAAAAGTGAACAAAGAAAAATTGACTGGAGCGGGATTCGAAACGGCGACCTCCTGAATACCATACAGGCGCTCTACCAACTGAGCCATCCAGCCCTATGTTGGTGGTGACCCCAATAGTCAACTATCTTTGTTCTTTGGCAGTCAGAAGCCATGAAACCATGCACACACCCCAGGGATCGTTTCAATGATACACGCAACAATGCTGCAACCTGGGGAAAGAGGATACGGCTTTTTAATTAATATATTCATGAAATAACCACAAGGGAAACTGACTGAGTTATTTTAAGTCATTGAAAAGTGAACAAAGAAAATTTTTTCTATTCTATTTTTCTTTGTTCACTTTTCAATGACTTATTATTATTTGTTTGTTAGTTATGAATTTCTTTGTTGTTGGTTCTGCTTGTTAATGTCTAATTTAATTTTCAATGAATGTTTTAAATTACATGTACTGGTAAATGTGTAGTCGTGTGGTATATTGTGTACTGGTATCTTGTTTTAGCGCTTTGTTAATAGTGTAGAAAAGATGCTACAGAAAAGTATACCAGTATGTTGTTGTTGTGTGTTACACTGTTGACCCTTTAACAAAAAATTGTTCATTTTGCAGCTGTGTACGTCCGACAGGCCTTCATCTGAGAAGATTGGTCAGTACCCAACTCTACGATGGCATCAGACCTACAACTATGGCTACGTTCCTAACCCCGCCATGCAGAATGTATTCATGGCTGTGTCCATTGATCTGCCTGATCCTAAGTCACGTTATGGACCGTGAGTTTCCATGATATTACACATTGTTATTGTAACAACAGATGACACTTGTAAGTTGTTGCAGCGGTGTTAATGTTACAAGTATTCTCATAATAGTGAGGCACAATTTTGGACGGTGTTCACTGTTATACACCAGTTACACTCATCACAACATAAGTTATCCTTTTCTATGTCACTTGTGCATTAGAAACTTAAGAGCTGGGTTTTCAACTTGATAGCACAAGAGCACAACAACGTGCGCATGCTCACAATTGCATGTGTATGCTCGGAGATGTTAAAAGGAGACTTTAGTCTGCTGCCACCAACGTCTCAAAAGTCTCCCATTAGCATGTGTGTATCTCCCTGTTCAAACGGCAGATATAGACTTCATAATAATAATTTGGGAGTTAACCTTATTTGCAGCTGGGTTGCTAAATTGTGGAGGATGGTGCTACAACGTAATCGGGTTGCCAGCATTCATGTGCACCCTTTGGCTGCCAGCCATATCAACCCATTATATGATCACAGAGCACAGCCTGAGATCGAAAGTGTTTGATTTTTGTTAAAGGATAACTAATGAAGTCAAAAATGAGACTTAATGCTCATTTGAAACACAGGGAATTGTACCAAAAGGGATAAAAGGTTTACTGTAATCAAAACTCATATACATAGATCTGTATTGTTATAAAACTTAACCTGTCTACTAAGGGTGTGCATCTACGTTTAATTTACTAACCGTTTAACCCAAACTTTTTCACACGTTTAAACGTTTAAACGTTGGTCTGCGGCAGGTAAATTTAAGATACAGGAAAATTAAAGTCATTTTATTCCATTCTTGTTGGGGGAGAATTTAATCGTGAACCCCAAATCACGAAAGGCGGCGTCACGTCAGCGATGTGACTCTCCGACCCTTATACTTTACAAGAGGAATAAAGTATTTCAATTTCCCCAAGTTGCCATATATAAAATCCTGACCCGAATGTATTAAAATGAGTTGACTTTCCAACCACAGTTACTGGGCAGTAACAAACAAATTGGTATGATGTGCGCATGCCTGCCAATAGGCAAAGGTCAACGTAACTGGAGATTTTCCTTCAGCCTTTATTCTGCTCCGATCAGAACAGAACATAGATAAGATATACATCCCTTTGTTGTTTGGCCCATTTTGCCGACAAAAGACGTTCATGGTGTTTTTTTTCTTGACCCAGAAATCTGAACCCAGCTTAACAAAAGACCTGCCAATTATGATGTGTTGACACAGCTGGAGACAGTTCAGGAGTTGGAGACATAATAGGTGGAGACATAATAGGGGGGGGGGGGGTGAGATCGTGAATTTATTTTGGAGTAAAGGGCTGGTGGTTTATAGCTTCGTCCAATAATGATCCTCGATTGGCTATCATGATCAATGCTATTGGTTGACACTGCATTTTGTGACAGCTACTGAAAGTTCACACGCACGTGGTTGCCTGAAAGCCGCTGGTCCCGTTTGTTTGATGGGTTGTTAATTCATGTGTTGAATATACTGTGGGTACCAACCAAGGAAAGCAAAGTAAACATATTCGGAGGTTGATGAATATTATGCCGGCTATCACTGTAGTTTATTGTTATATTCTTTGAGGTGTTTTCTGCTGGAAATAAAAAAAAGTTTCGGCTATTTGGTAATCGGAGTTGAGTGTCGTGAACAATACTTTATTGTACAGTGTATTACATTGACAAATAGAGGGACAAATGCAAACAAAAACACAATGGATTTTTTTTGTCGTTTAAACGTTTACTAAAATACTGAACGTGTAGTGCCTTTGTACACGTTTAAACGTTTAAACGTTTAACCTGGCACAGCCTTACTGTCTACCATTGTTTGTGCTAAACAATTTTGTACATAGAAAATGGAGGTATTTTTGACCCATAATTTAGCACAACACTTTTCGCGACGAAAAACCAGTGCTTACATTTACATCACTAAGCAGAATGCTACGCAGTATACTACCTAGTATACTGTGGTGCGAGCTTATACTGGTTCTGTAGGTGACGTCACACGCTAATGTTGTGTGGATCGGTTCCAAGGGGGATTTTTTTGGGAGGCAGGGCATACTGATTGTATACTGATGTACTGATTTTGGAACTTTTTGGTCAAAATTCAGCACTTACATAGAAAAATAAATTTATATAGTCAGTCAGAATTATGTTTTATGTTTTATTTTTTTTATGTATTATCCATGATTAAGCAATAATTTAAAGCACTTTCATTCCTTTCCCAAATTTGATTACATTAAACCTTTAAATGCACGATGCAAGTTGATATAACATGGTCGTTACTGTCAATAATCATGCTGTGCCAAATTGAGATTACCAAGCCAGTTATGTGATATACATTTAACTTGTGTTTTTGCAGCATCCACCCCCGTAACAAAGAAGAACTGGGTATTAGACTGTCTCTAGCCGGCCGAGCGGTGGCCTACGGTCAGCGGGTCAAATATGCCGGACCCTTCCCAACCTCTTTCAATGTGAATGCCACAGCATTGACCGTCATAGTCCAGTACGACAAAGGCCAGGCTCAGATCAAACTGGTGGGCAAAACTGGATTTGAGGTGAGAATTTTGAAAGTTTGTGAACTCTGATACCCTTCTAAGTGATGAGATGCCCAATCCACTGCGTTGTGTATGACGGAAACCCGACTGAGTATAGGGCTAGGGTTCTGAGGCATTTTGAACGATATAGGCTGTACTGACCTACTGTACCACATGTGTATATTTGTCAAAATGTACATCAAAAGCAAAATCACATGATAAGAGAATCTGTATTCTTCTGGCTTTTTGATGATGTCATCATGACGTCACACCTTTTTGGTAAATTGTGGCATATGCTTATAACCTAACAAACATTTTACCAAAAGAATTTTGAAAATACGATTTGTCGTTCATAAGATATAAAGAAAAGGTCCAAAAATGGAATAATTCGTATAAAATCACACGATGACGTCATCGCCACGCGACTGCAATTTGGGTCTACCAGTATAACACGTCCCCATATACTTACATACCTAGTTTGAGTTGCATCGGACTTGCAGTTCCGGAGATGAAGAGCCCTGAAATTTGCACTTTTATGATGATGACGAACGGTTTTGGCATGACACCTGGGGTTGTGGTCTAACTATGTGCCAAGTATGAAGTTGAATGCATTAAAATGTTGAATTAATGAAAGTATGAAGCATTTCAAGTATGAAGTTGATCTGAAATGGCATAAGGGTAGAAGTCAGACTTGTAGAAATCCCCCATGTTATGTCAATGGGAAAAAAGTGGAAAAAAGACCAACTAAATATTAATAAGAAAAAAAAAATTAAGAAAAACAAAAAGCTGTTTCGCCGTATGTGAAACAGCTAATAACAGAGCATTTATAATGCGCACAGTATCTTGAAAGTACCATTCAAAGGCACAGATTATTATCCCCTGGTCATTGGGCTACATTTGAACATTCATAAAACCATATTGAGATTCTCAACTTACTGGAGAGTATACAGCCCCGGCTGCTATGAGCGCACAAAGGCTAATCAAGCACAAAACCATCTCTACCCTCACAGGCTCCCATTTACTTCTGGGTGAAGAGGAGCAATATGTGACAAAGCATCTTGCCCAAGGATGCAAGCACCATTAACCCATGGCTGGATTCGAACCCACAAACTTATCACAAGGCCATGGCACCCCACCATGCACATGCTGGTTATGACTGTGATTACTGAACGCTCTTATATTTGTCATTATATTCTGCTATAGATCTGCTGCACAGCATCTACCCACTGTCAAACCAACGACACATGGGTACCAGCCAATATCATCGGTAAACCGACCCCTTCCTCCATTAAGCTATCCTACAAATGCTACAAAACCAAAGCTAGTGCCATCCGTTACCTGTGGCGTGATATGCCGTGCACTTTAAAGAATTGCCCGGTTTACAGTATTGAAAACAACCTCCCAGGACCTCCATTCATCTTGAATTTCTAATTCCTTCAAATGGTTCTAATGCGGAAGGTTTGTTGATATTGGATATAATATGCACCTATGACATGGTGAGTAAGCTGGATAAAAGTAAAAAGTTGCCCTTATATATACTGCATGATGAAGCTTCACTCAGTGATATCAAAATGACGCATAAATATCAAAGTTAGTTGTTTTCACCTCTGAATTGGGATTTATATTGGACAAATTTATAGAATGCTGCCTTTAAATTCTTGTATTTGCTGATGACACCTGTCATCAAGTTCATTCTGTGAGATCAGATTACATGATTACTCTTCAAAGTGCAATTATCCTTCAGGTATGTTTCTATGGGAACATGTTTGAACTGGGGCCAATTTCATAGAGCTGCTTAGCACAAAAAAACTTGCTTAGCACACAAATAGCTTGCCCAATAAAACAAATCACCATTGAAAATTCCATTTGATATTCATGGTCAGCGAACAACAGCCAAAGAACAATTGCAAGTGATGCACAACACATGGACATTTGGTTGTTAATCCTGTTTTTACTTAGACAGAAATGTCATCATGCTTAGCAGATTTTTGTGCTAAGCAGCTCTACGAAATTGGCCCCAGAATTGAGCATGGGACTGGCAACGAAACGTCTTTCCAAAGAAAATAAAATTGTTTTGCAATGAAATACAGGGAAAGAAAGACAAATTTGAGGTACTTAACTAGTTTCAAATTTTTTTTAAAGTCAGTCAAGGGTCGCTGGCCTTATGTTTCTTGCCTGAACAATTTATTCAAAAGTGCTTTCAGAGATAACATTAATGTTGTATCTGTAGGAATTACTGATTTTGTTTTGTTGGCTTAATATATTTTTATACGTCATGATGAAATCAAGATTACATGTGAACCCGTTAATATTTTTTATGAAATCATATATTTTTGTACTTTTTAAAATTATTGTTGCTGTAAAACTGTTTGTACTTAGTATAAAATGTTTATGGTTATCTACCTCTAGTACTGTAAGTGATATTTTTGTACTCGTAAAATAAATAATTATGATGGTGTTGGGTCTAAGTATTTATTTTGAAATTGCTGGAAATAATTTAAATATTTGATACACAATTACACATATGTACTAGACTAAATTAATGTTGTATCTGTAGGAAATGAATGATTTTGTGTGTGTCAGCTTTGATTTATGCTTATTGGTATATCCGCCACTGAAATAAAAAATTAAGTTAGTTTATACAAAACATTTGTGTACATCATAGTTATAATGTAACTATTTTATAAGTTTAGTACTATGTTACTTTATAGGCTATGCAACTCATTTATGGCACTAAGTGCTTTGAGCAGTTATTTTTGTATTCATAAATAAATAATAAACATGGTGTTGGGTCTAAGTATTTGCGTGATATTAAAATGAAGCCTTCTCAAATTGCTTGAAACAATGTCATAATCAATAGACTTAAATGTATAATTCATGATTGGTAAAGGTGATAGAACAGAACTCGCACTTTGTCTAAATCAAACATATACGTTGCTAATAAACCTGTGACAATATTAGCTAAATGGGACATCTGAGTCACGAAGAAATCGAAAAACTAACTCAATTTTTCTTAAAGAATGGTTTTGATCTTACCCCGAGATCAAAACTGTTATCGGTTTTGTTTGACTAATTTCTGGGTAAACTTGTACAGCATTTCAGGCGGAAATATATTAACGGTTTGTTTCTACCAGCACCATCTTCATACCCTGAAAGGTACACGTAGGCTGTGAACATTTCTGTTTGGGTATGTTCTGTACATTGTATGTGGACCTGTACTTTGTAAGGTTTGTACAGGGAGTACATCACCCCTGTTCAAGTTTGGACAACTATTACATTTTGGTGAGCGAACCAAGTTAAAGGGCAATTTATAATCATTGTAGAAAATATTTTTCAACTTCTTTCATAAAAGCAAGTTATATTTGTTTTAAGAAAATATTCTTCAACTTCTTTCAGTTGAAAAGCAATTTATATTTGTTTTTAGAAAATATTCTTCAACTTCTTTCAGTTGAAAAGCAATTTATATTTGTTTTTAGAAAATATTCTTCAACTTCTTCCAGTTGAAAATAAAGTCATACTTTTGTAACAAAAAAGAGACTTTCAAGCCTTATAATGTGTTAATTAGAAAAAATAGTTAACGATATTTACGACCAAAAAACTCTGCAAACATTGGACTTGTCATGCAGATTTCTCGAGGAAGGTTTAAGAAAGAAAGTATACCGCTTGATTTCCAATAATTATAAAACGGCTGCTATATGGGATCCGTTGGCGGATGGACATAAACTTTGGCATCAAAGTCCGAGTACTTGAACTTGGAGCCTAAAATCAGCGGCGTATCTAGGGAAAACGGCGCCCGTGGCAAGCGCTAAAATTGCGCCCCTACTTCCAACTTCTGATTCCGGCAATGAAAAAAATCAGACAATTTGAAAATGGAACTTTTTCTTTGTTTGTTCATTGGATTAGATTTGCTTGAATTTCACTCAGTATACAGCCTGTTTTGTTTTTGTTTTCGGTTAACGGCGCGCCCGTTTTTTGGTGCCCCGCGGTGGGGCACGTGCGCCCCCCCCCCCCCTGATTTGCCAAAAAAAGCAGTTCTAATTAAATAGGGTTTTGCAGTTACTCGGGCTAGTAGACATGAACATAATGTACGATGCCCGATTTGATAAGACTGCTAATGTGTATAAGAACTGATTTCAAGTTTTTCAGGTTTTGGCATTATATAATTACAATATTAGTTATTACATCGTCGGGCGACGGTAACGACGTGACCTCAAAATAGACCTGGGGCAAGTTTATAGCAAGCTCTGAAATTGGCCCCTGGGGCCAATTTCATAAAACTGGTAAGCACCAAAATTTGCTTAGCACAAAAATGTCTCGCCCAATAAAACAAACCACCATTGAAAATTCCATTTGATATTCATGGTCAGCGAACAACAGCCAAAAAACAATCACAAGCGATACACAACACATGGAAATTTGGTTGTTAACCCTGTTTTTTTAAAGACAAAAATGTCATGCTTAGCAAATTGTTGTGCTTAACAGTTTTATGAAATTGGCCCCTGGATGGAGTTTATACAGATCATAGGTGTCTACGTCTATCTAAAGTGCATCCGAAAATTATTAGCTCAGGCTGCCGAGAATGCGCTGGACAAAGTGCGGGAAAATGAGTCAATCGTAGAAAGTATACATCACGCCAGAGATTTCTTGTTCAAGTTCAACAAGCTCCATAATGTGCACAATCGTCGAACACACAATTTACAAAGGCGCCGTACAAAATATCATGTTTAGGCGGTAGGCCTACACATGAGTCGAACTGCAAAATGATTGGAGGCGCTGTGCCATGTTTCTATTAATAGAATCATTCTGTCATAATCGGCAGCTTTGTCCACACTACTTCCGCAGACACGTTTGGATGTAAACAAAAGGTGTGTGTTTTGTTTAGATTGCTAAATTAGCTGGAAAACGGCGTGGAATTTCTATTGAACATTGTTGGTGTGTTTTTTCGACCGAGCATATCGTAATTTATAGGCCTGCTAGTCAATTTCTCGGTCGAGCATCGACCTGGCTTTTTGGTCACTGAACAATGCTTGAATTGCTAGCTGGAATAGCACAATGCACTAGCTGGAGTGACGTACGTATTGCCGACCAAAGTGTTGTTGATTTGATAGTGATACTGAACCATAAAATTCAAATGTCGCACCACTGCTTGTTAACAAAAGTCTAAAACTGTAGTATTGTAGTAGTAGTACTACTTTATTTATTTGTAGTATTAAAAGTGACGTTACTTCAAAATTACTAAAAAAGAGAGTTTTATTGGGGTTAGTGTCTTACGCCACTCATTATTATTTTCAGTAGAAAAAAGTAGGCCTATAATTAGCTTCTTCTGTTCCAAAATGAGATTTGTTACTAAAGAAAATTTATTCATGGGTCCTGTAAACCCTAAAATGAACATATTTCGGCAATATTTCAGTGAAAAAAAAACCCCAGTTTCTTACCCGAATAAATACTGAAAATAATAAGGGTGGCATAAAAGACACTAGTAATGCCGTTTTATTTCTATTCTAGGCCTCCATCCTCTATGCTCAGGTTGGGAAATGAAAAGCAAGACATGCAGCATGTTTTCTTTGTGCCATCTAGTTCACAATTATAATGGAGTCTCTCTTGGGGATATGCACTCAGGACTGTTAATATACATCTTTGATTGTTTTTTTCATTTTGTAGCTCGTGAGAGTGTGATTGCTACATGTAGTTTGCCAATAGTTGCAATGATGATAACCCTACTTACCCAGTAGGTTTGACATGGGGACATGGTCCCAGTCCCCATGTCAGACCTAGGGTTACGAACTTACGATCATCGTAACTAGTTTGCCAAATACTACTTTTTTACTAGAAGCTATTTTCATTGTAAGGATACATTACTTCACGCGCGGTTCTAGAGCCAATAATTTTTTTGTTTCTTTTTTCATTTTTTTTTGGGGGGAAGGGGGTGAGGGGTCAAGAAGAGCCACTTATTTGGGGGCTAGTTAGACCCTTAATTCTTCTAATACTCGCTTCTGTTATGTCGTAGTATTAGGAGTAGAAAAGCATGCACCTATAGCCTACACAACCCGTTGTTCATGTAATTGGGGCGTAATAACTGAAAAGATTCTGTATTTTCATCAAAAAAGAAATTTAATTGCATGTTATTTTTTTTTTTGGGGGGGGGGGGCTGTAGCAGCCCTCCCCCCTCAGGACCACTACTGCATTGCTGCACAGAAGACTTATGTGCCGAGGCAAACTGGATTGTAAAACTTTTTTTTTCTGTCTATACACAGGTCAACAAGCAACAAAAAACATGAACATGGGGAAGCTGATTGGTTCGTGTTGTTGCTTGTTTCTATGGCAACTGACAGTTCAGCTTAGCATCTTCCTTGGAAACACCAATGCTGGTATGATATTGTAAAAGTTGTTATCATGTTGAAGTCTTTCATTGCTAAATGATATTGTATTGCATGGGTCCTTAAATGCTGCAAGTATTTAAAACAAAAATCTGGATTTCATCAAATGATAGAAAAGGATGTGGCTTTACAGAAAAAAACTTGCCTTTCTATGTTTTCTATTTGAGCTCTGATGGATTATTTCATTCATTTTCCTGAATTTTTGGACAAAATAAGGGCAATGTGTTTCAAAATCTTGTATTTTACTTTGATTTTCAGAATCCTGTTCGTTAGCTTCGTACTACAGCAATCATATGGTGCTACAGCAGCAGCCACATAATGCAGTCATATGGGGATATGCTGATAGCAAGGCTATCGTAGAGGTCAGAGTTAACAACAAGATGTACAGGGCCGAAATGACCTCAGGTTAGTTTTCTGTCATTTGCCCTGGAAAACGTTGTTGGCAGTCGGTTAAGGATTACGTGCCAAAAGTCATGACTGTGACATCATCATGATGTCATATAATGACCATTTGTTCATTGGATTGGGCTGAATGGATTGGGCTGAGCTTAGCTCTAGAGTTGGAACCCCTTGGGCTAAAAGTGTCTTGGGACAAAGATTGGGGTCTTCTGAGGCCCCTGTCTTACTCTACGGTTGTGAGACATGGACCTTGACTGGGGGCCTGTCTTTGGTACTGCCGGTCTCCGAGGAGGATCCTTGGGTACCGCTGGTCGGACCATGTGTCTAACGAGAGATTACTCAGGGAGAGTCAGATGAGACCTACTACCTGCATGATACGTGAGCGTCAGATGCGACTGTACGGACATGTGGCTAGATTCCTTGCGGGCAATCCTTTCAGGCAGATTCTCTCTATGAGAGAACCTACTGGTAGGACTCGCAGGGTAAGGCGTCAGCATGACAAGTGGTTGTGTCAGATGGATTGTTACTTTGCCGAGATGGGGATGGGTCGCGTTGCTGCCTGGGGGATGGCTATCAGAAGAACGAGGAGTACCGCTCAAAGGTAGATGCGGCAAAGCGCTGCTGCAGTGCATGCACCCACTGATTGCTTTTTCATTGGATCTTTTCAGAAATTGGCAGTCATTCCGGAGTCTGGAAGGTGAAGCTGGATCCAATGCCTGCTGGTGGACCGTATGACATCATCATCTTCTGTGAGGCTCTCACGGTGGTCAACATGCTCAAGTTAGAGGACGTGATGTTTGGAGATGTGTGGGTTTGCAGCGGTCAGAGTAACATGGCCTTCACTGTTAGCGAGGTGATTGCACTGTTGTGGTTTTGCTAGGTGACGGGTGAAAACACAGTTCCAGGGTATTACTTGTAGTTCCTTTGGCTACTAACCAATTCCTTCCACCTTACAGAATCTCAGATCTTATTGGTCTCATTCTGTGGATGTTTTCTTGCAGAGTTTTAACGGCTCAAAAGAGTTGAATGAATCCGTCAACTATCCGAATATCCGACTGTTGGCTGTCACAGAAATAGAATCAGCGGAGGCCTTATATGACTTGAAGGGACTCTATGAGCCGTGGTCAGTGCCTTCACCAGGTAAGATACTCTGGAGGACTTTAAGGTTTTTAACTGTATCTGTTTGCTGGTGTTCAGAATAGCTGGTGATGGAGTTAAGTCTGGTGCCTCAAGTTCAGTCTGGTGCATCAACCTCAAGATCTTTGTGTATAATTCCAGGGGTTGTTGGTTTGAGCCAAGCCTTGGGGATCACAAGGCTTACATGTCCTTGAGCAAAACACTTTACAATGAATTGCTTCTCTCCATCAAGGAGTTCATGTAACTGGGTTATTGTGAGGATAGACTAGAGATGGCTGTGTAGACAGGTTGGGCAGCACTTTGTGCACTAACAGTCCTTTTCATATTTGGAACGGGCCCTGCCATTGCCTCCAAAGACCATATGTCATTTTGACTAGTGAAGAAAGATCACAGGAAACATGTGTCACTAAAGTGTCAACTTTGTATCAGTTTGTTTGTTTGTTCATTTGACCCCACAGAGACTTTGGGCAGTAAAGCAATGCCTTTCACCTATTTCTCGGCTCTTTGCTGGTTCTTTGGCCGGGACTTGTACGACAGTCTGAAGTACCCCATCGGTCTGATTGCAACCGATTGGGGTGGGACGGCCATTCAAACCTGGTCATCCCCAGATGTTATGAAGGTTTGCGGGCAAAGTGATCGGTATGTTCTTTGCTCTACTTTCTTTTTCAAGATTTTCTAGTTCTGTAGTTAGGGGTGCTACCCCTATCACATTCGGCCTTCTTAATTACATTGTTGCTCTGTTGAAATAGATACACAGTTTACAGAGCACCAGTGAACTTTGCTTATAATGACCATTAAGTACTGCAGCCGATTTCACGAAACTTCAAATGTTTTGTACGTCTTCATTTACTAGACCTGCTGTCCAGTGCCTTTTTCACAAAATTTTAGTCCTGGACTGTGGGACTGTAGTAATAAGCTACATCAAAATGCAATAATTGCATAACAATTGATAACAATCAAAGAAAACATTTGTAAGTGTTCATGAAATTATACTTTTCAAAATGAATCTCCAGTTGTTTACAATTAATACAAAACTCGGACAATTTAATTGATGAAATTGCTAAACTCATGCATTCATGCAAATGGCTCATCAACCAAAATGATGACCTGAAATGTATACAATTGCTCAGGGTTAGGAGGGCCGGACGTTTCCATCCTAGCAGTGCTGGGCTGACAAACTTTTCGGCCTAATAAACAAATTCTGACTTGTAAGCAAAAGCTGCATTCAAAGACCTACACCGTAAGTTATCTGAACATTCTACATGTTTTTATGTCTGAATTTGACATTGTGTTTTATAGTTTTTCCTTCATGTTTGCAGGCCAATACCAGTGCCGGATCATGATAAAGTATTTTCTGGCCCTCAAGCACCCAGCGCTCTGTGGAATGCAATGATCCATCCATTGCTGAATTTGACTATCAAGGGAGCTATTTGGTACCAAGGTAAGAGGCTGAACCTTAGCCATACATCCCAAAACTGACAAAATCCAATGTTGACTAGGATTTGTTTGACTTAAAAGGACACAGGACTTCAAACTTAATATTCTTGGAATGCAGTGGCTAAGTAGTCTAGAGCATCCAACACAGCCTGTTTTAGATTGTTGGGTTGGTCCCAGCCAGGAGCATTCTTGTGTCCTTGAGCTAGACGCTTTACCCTTCATTACTACTCTCCACCGTGGACCAGGATTAAATGGATACCTTTCCTAGGCAATGTGTTTGATTTACATTTTGAAATTGTTTGGAGATGTATATACCCCCCAAGGAGTTGAGATGGTTTCAGTCCAGGTTATCAGTCATAGAGGCAATCTTACGGACCCTCTAGTTAGCTGTTTAGGACATCCTAGCTGTCTAGCTCTGCAATTTACATATTCAAGGTGCTGCAAATTACATGTAAATATTTGGAAGCTCTGTCTTTTCAGTGGAAGTCATATATCATGTTGTCCAGTACTAGCTAAGCCTCGTATCTTGGAGTAATTATTAATTACATATCCTGCCCATGTGACGGGGTACCGTAAATTTTACGGCAAAGTGAATTCAGATTTCCTCTAGATTATTAAGTGTACCGATGTTTGTTTCCTTGCAATCTCAGGGGAATCCAATTATCCGGATCCAGACGCGTACAAATGTCTTTTCCGTGCTATGATTAACGATTGGCGCATGAAATGGCATGAAGGTACAGGTGGTAGTACAGATCCACAGTTCCCATTTGGATTCATGCAGGTAAGTCCACCTGCTTAGCATCTATAGACAAGCTTTGCTTGGTAACCAACCAAACTTTTTATACCATGTCTACTGCTTACGACTGGTTCTCTGCTGATTCCGCTTAGCATGAAATGTTGCTAAGCGGTTTTTCCCAAGCAGCTGCTTTGAATTACATCATGTTCTTATTTACTGCTAGCCCGAAGCTGGGACATTCAGCAGTGCAACGTGAGAAACGGTATATGGGGGATCACTCAAAGAGGATGTGGCTTTTTTAATCAATTTTATCATAAAATATTTTGTCACCGTTTTCACGAAGAGACAAAGTTGTCACGGGGCGTTGAATCAACTTTTAAGTTTAACCCTTTTTCAATTGAAGATTTCCCCTACTTTTAGAGTGCATGTTTATAATATCTTTATACCAATTTGAAGCTCGAAACTCACACTGATACAAGGTACTAATTAAAAGTGAATAGACCCCTTAATTACGGAGTAATTAACATCCATAATTATCTTTGTGAAAACGCAAAATTTCCCTATACAAACACGCACAAAGTGCCACTTCGTGAAATGAAAAATATTGAGTTTGGCAGACTTTGTCCCTTCGTGAAAACGGTGATGATTTGATGACTATATTTTCTATTCAGGGGCTTACACTGTTTACGTTCTCGCTGTTGTTGCAAATTTTTCTTTTTTGCAGTTGTGTACCTCAAACAAACCTTCGTCTCAGGTGATTGGTGCATTCCCACCCCTACGATGGCATCAGACCTACGACTATGGCTACGTTCCAAACCCCGACATGCAGAATGTATTCATGGGTGTGACCATTGATCTGCCTGATCCCAAGTCACCTCATGGACCGTAAGTTTCCATCATGGCTATAATCCATGTATTTCTCCAATTTTATCCAATTAATCCAATAATTTCCTGTTGTGGCTACAGTGATTTTGTTGTATAGTAATTCAGTTTTACAATAAAAAGAAGAAATGTTTTTTTTTAGTAGTTATGTGCCATACACTATAATTAAAATGATCATCAAATATTTTTGCTATTTTGTGGTTATTTGTCAAATAACCACAAAATAGCTCAGTTGGATAGCTTAGATGGTAAGAGTGCCGGTACGGTATTGCGGGGATCACAGGGTCGAATCCAGCTCTAGTCAATATTTCTTTGTTCACTTTTCAAAAATAAAATGAATTAGATTAATAAATAAGTAAAAAAGGCAATTAGTTCATTTTGTCGTCAAGTAAATTCGAAAAATGTGTGGTCCTCCACTCCTCCTAGATTGCTTACCAGGTGTAGAGTGTTATACAATGTTTCCCCATCTTTCGAGATGTTTGTGCCCATGATTCAACTATACGTTGCAGCTATTCTCCGTCACAAATGATGTCACCATAATGGCAAAATATTATGTCAATTCTGTCCTGAATGCTAGCAGATTATTGAGCGTACATGTAACTGTCACGGAAAATTCAGCCGGTACACGATACTACAAATGTTACTGTATCAACAAATTCACTTGTTGCAGCAGAGGCTGCATCCGAATCTGTTGTCTAGAGCTAGGTCTAGGTCTTCGCTCCATGTGCAGACACCAAGACAATAGATAGACCTAGCCGTAGCTAAGCTTGTTTCGGACACGGTCATATTTTACAAGTATCCACACATTTGGGGCAGTAGGGGCACCATTCTTGACGGTGTCCCTGAAAGAACATTGGCCTTGCACTACTTGTATCATCCTTTATCATGACTGTTTTAAAATCAATCATGTGCGAGGATAGAGATTGACTTCATTCTCAATGTGAAGAACAGTGAATGTGGTTATCAAGTAAAGGGTAATGCCCAATCTTTGTGGGATTATATACCTAACCAGTAACATATCATTTGTACTACATGTATGTGATTGAACTTGTGTTCTTACAGAGTCCATCCCCGCGACAAACAGGACATGGGTATTAGACTGTCTCTAGCCGGCCGAGCGGTGGCCTACGGTCAGCAGGTCAAATGTGCCGGACCCTTCCCAACCTCTTTCAATGTGAATGGCTCAGGATTGAGCGTCTTGGTCCAGTACGACAAAGGCCAGGCTCAGATCAAACTGGTGGGCAAAACTGGATTTGAGGTGAGACTGATTTGAAAGTTTGTGAACTATGATACCCTTTTAGTGATGAGATGCCCAATCCATGACATTACATGTATACATGAAACCCTACTGAGTATAGGGCTAGGGTTCTGAGGCATTTTGAACGATACACTGTATTGACGTACCATATGACTATATTTGTCAAAATGTACATCTCGAAAGCAAAATCATGAGATAAGAGAATCTGTAATCTTCTAGTTTCTGCACAAATGCTTGGTTTTGTGATCCCTTGAAGGGATTGCATGCAGGTTTAGTGGAAGAAGCTTAGAGAGCTTTGATAAAGTTCCACTAAATTTACACCAATAATGTAAAAATAAATAATAACAGAACATTTATAATGCACACAGTAGCTTAAAAGTTCCATTCAAAGACGCAGATTATTATCCCCTGATCATTGGGCTACATCAACATTCCTGAAACCATCTCAACTCCCTGGGGAATATACAGCCCTGGCTGCTATAAGTGTATGAAGGCTAATCAAGCACAAAACTATCTCTACCCTTACTGGTACTTATTTACACCTGGGTGAAGAGGAGCAATAAAAGTGACAAAGCGTCTTGCCCAAGGACGCAAGCACCACTAACCCATGGCTGGATTCGAACCCACAATCTGTAGATTGACGACAAGATCTTGAGTTCGACACACCAAACCACTAGACCATGGCACCCAACCATGCACATGCTGGTCATGACTGTGTAGTAATTACATGACTGTCACAGTCACATGTAGATTATATAACTGAACGCTCTAATATTTACCATTATATTCTGCTATAGATCTGCTGCACAGCATCTACCCACTGCAAACCCAACGACACATGGGTACCAGCCAACATCATCAGTAAACCAACCCCTTCCTCCATCGAGCTAACCTACAACTGCTACAAAACCAAAGCTAGTGCCATCCGTTACCTGTGGCGTGATATGCCGTGCACTTTCAAGAATTGCCCGGTTTATAGTACTGAAAACAACCTCCCAGGACCTCCATTCATCTTGAATCTCTAATTCCTTCAAATGGTTCTAATGTGGAAGGTTTGTTGATATTGAAGCTACAGTTACATACAAATGCAAATTTGTTCTTTTTGTTTGTATGGCTCAGAGGGATATTGTGATATTAGGACTGATGGATACAGAATGGTCTGTAGTAAAATGACTTGGTGTTAGGGGAAAAGTAGTTAATTTGTCTAGTTTTGTTGTACCTTTTGTGCTTTCACTTGAAGGGAATTTGATAATATATGCACAGTATGACATGGTGAGTAAGCTGTATAAATGTAATATTAAGTTGCCCTTAATGCATCATGAAGCTCCACTCAGTGGTCTAAAAGTGACGCATAAATATCAAAGTTAGTTGTTTTCACCTCTGAATTGACATTTTCGTACAATTTCTTTGACATTCTTTGGCTTTCTTGTTCTGTCTGTTGAAACTTGAGAAAGTTTTGGAGATTTATATTGGACAAGTTTAGAGAATGTTGCCTTTAAATTCTTGGATTTGCTGATGACACCTGGCAGCAAGTTCATTCTGTGAGATCAGATTACATAATTACTCTTCAAATTGCAATTATTCTTCAGCAGCCGATTTCACAAAATGTTGCGTAACTTTCACAACATACAAATGTTGCGTAAGTTTCGTGAAACGGCTATAACTTGTGCAACCAAGGCAGGAAAATGTTGCATAAGTTACGCAACAAAATGTTGCGTAAGTAAGTTTCGTGAAATCGGCTGCCGGTATGTTTCGATGGGAACATGTTTGATCTGAATTGAGCATGGGACTGGCAACGAAACATCTTTCCAAAGAAAATGAAGTACAGGAACAGGAAGTAAGACAAATTTGAGGCACTTGTTTCAAAATAAAATAAAGTTAGTCATGGTTTACTGGCCCCGTGTTTCTTGCCCGAAAAGTTTCTTCAAAAGTGCTTTCAGAGATAACATTTAATGTTGCATCTATATGTATAAGAATAATTTATTTTGTTTTGTTGGCTTTGTCAAGTTTTTATATCTTTTTATATGTCATGAAGTAAATTGATTGCCTCATTTACCTGTGTACCCGTTAATACTTTTATGAAATCATACATTTGTGTACTTTTTAAAATCATTGATACCGTATATGTTTATAAAATGTTTATGGTTACCTACCTCTAGTACTATGAGTTATATTTTTGTACTTGTAAAATAAATAATTATATGGTGTTGGGTTTAAGTACACCTGTAGTTATTCAAATGGAATAAGTCATGATTTTGAAATTGCCGGAAATAATTTTTTTTTATACACATGTACTAGACTAAATGTTGTATCTTTAGGAAATGAATGATTAAGTGTCATTTTGTATGTCACGACTTTGATAAAATCAAAGATTTAGTAATACATTTGTGTACATCAGTACTGTAATACTTAGTATTATGTTTATAGGCTATGCAACCCGGCACTTATGGCACTAAACGCTTTGAGCAGTTATTTTTGTATTCATAAATAAATAAGATACATGGTGTTGGGAGTCTTACTAATTGCGTGATATTAAAATGAAAGAAAATGAAACAATGATTGAAACAATGTCATAATTAATAGACTTCAATAATGTGTATCTGTGCTTTGTAAGGTTTGTACAAAGTCTCAACAGGGAGTACATACTTCGCCCCTTTTCAAATTTGGTGAACCGTTACATTTTGTTGAGACAGCACAATTAAAGGGCAATTCATATTGGTTTCATTTTTAGAAAATATTCAAGTTCAGCTTCTTTCCGTTGAAATAAAGTCATACTGTATAAAAAAGAAAAGAAAAGAAAAAAGAGACTTTCACGCCTAATCATGTGTTATACCATAATTAGACAAAATAAATAACGAAATAACTCTGCCATAAAGAACAAAGCAATTATTGATTCTAAAGACTTTCATAAATAATAATATCATTACTCAAACAAAATAAAAACTTCGTGAAATAACCACAAGGGAAACTGACTGAGGTTTTTTAAGTCATTGAAATGTGAACAAAGAAAAATTGACTGGAGCGGGATTCGAATCCCGCTCCAGTCAATTTTTCTTTGTTCACTTTTCAATAAAATAAAAACTTCCTCATTTATGGACTTGCCATGATAACGATTTTTCGAGGATGTTTTAGGGAAGAATGTCAACAGCTTTTTGGAACATAATATTATATTGATTTCCAATTATTATAAAACGCCCGCAATGGGATCTGTTGGCGGATGGACACAAATTTGCACCAAAGTCCGAGTACTTCCTAAAATCAGCGGTGTATCTAGGGAAAGCGGTGCCCAGGGCAAGCGCTAAAATTGCGCCCCTATACTCCAACTTATCATGCCAATGACAAACAAATCAGACACTTTGAAATTGAAATCTTTCTTTGTTTGTTCATTGGATTAACTTGCTATAACTTCAACAGTGTACAGCAACTGTTTTTTTTTTCAGTTCGCGGCGCGCCCGTTTTGTTAATTTGGCGCCCGGGGCACGTGCCCCCCCCCCCCCCCCCAATCCCCCCAAAAACCCACGCCATGCACTGCTGCACTAGCTGCCTAAAATCGCCCTTTTAAAAACTTTTTT
Source organism: Astropecten irregularis (assembly GCA_963971285.1). Lineage (NCBI taxonomy): Eukaryota > Metazoa > Echinodermata > Asteroidea > Paxillosida > Astropectinidae > Astropecten > Astropecten irregularis. The sequence continues at coordinate 25,594,274 of OZ020246.1, read as the reverse complement.
TCCAAACAATGGCCAATGATTGTGTATTAGAAGTTAGAACCGATTTCAATGTATATTTATAGTATTCAATTTCAGGTTTTGGCATTATAATTCATCATCGGGCGACTGTATACAACGACAGTAGTTTTTAAGACCGACAGACCCTTGTCGGAGTGCGCGGGAAAAAGTGCGGGAAAAAGTAACCACATTTACTGGAACTAGTTAAAGTAGTACTAGGTTGAGATTTCTTGTAACTTTCAGATAAGTTCCGAGATATCGGAATTATCCGTTTTCATGTTTTGATACCACTCTAGGCCTATGTAAAATAACCATACAAACCGAAGTTGTGATGTGAGCACTGCGGCGCGTAGGGTTCTCAGTTCCAATGCAGTCGATCGAGTGTCCAAAAAAAAGTAGGGGCCTACATGTACATAATACATGTAGAAGGAACTGAATAACTTGAATTTAATTGAATTGTTAAGTTTTTCATGGAAACACCTTTCTTTTCTCTTTTCCTACCTCCATGTTTCTCTTTACAAAATAATCATTGTCGACAAAACGGACACATGAATTTACAACTGGCGCCTAAAAAATGAATGTTTAGGTACACGAACTTCAAACGCTTGGGGGCGCTGTGTCATGTTTCTATTCTGCAGCCTGGGGCCTTTTCCAAACCTCGGCTCCGGCTCAGGCTCCGGCTTCAGCTCCATTTCGTGACTCCATTTTTGAACAACAGGTATCAAAATAGAGGCTTTTGGTTACGGATTGGAAGTAGATACTCTATTTTGAACAGGAAAACAGAGATTCAGCTTCAATGAAAAGCCACAACCTACATTTTCAGCATATGGATGACAGCGCCGGAGCCTGAGCCGGAGCCGGAGCCGAGGTTTGGAAAAGGGCCCTGGGCATGCGGTACTTCTATTCTACGTGCAGCTTTGTCCACACTACTTACTTCCGCATACACGTCTGGATGTAAACAAAAGGTGTGTGTTTTTGTTTATGTTGATTGATACTTTAGCTGGAAAATGGTGTGGAATTTCTATTGAATATTGGTGTTTTTTTCCGACCAAGGAAATCGTAAATTCTCTCATGGTCGAACATCCTGGCTTTTTTTGGTCTTGGTCACTGAACAACAATGCTTAACGTTAGCCTTTAAAAGGCCTAACATAACATTAACACAGTTACATAGTTGTGATGATCGTAATACGCGTAACGCGTAACCCTAGGTCTGACATAAGGTCCCAGTCCCCATGTCAGACCTAGGGTTACGATCATCGCAACTATGGCCTACATGACGATGTCAATGTAGCTGGTGTGAAAACAAACACACGTAGCACAATCAATATCATGCCAATTGTGCTTACGTCGTGTTGTGCTTACACAAAAAAGTGACGTAATTGCCGACCAACAGAATAGTGCTGTTGATTTGATACTGAACCAAGGTTTACTGTAATCAAAAGACAGTCATAGGCCCCCTAATGAAGTTAGATACATCTGCATTGTTCTAAAACGCAACCTGTCTGTCATTGTTTGTGCTAAAAAAACATTGTACATAGAAAAAGGAGGTATTTTCTATGTGCAGAAGGCCATGCAGTATACTTGGGTGCCAGCCTATACTAGTTCTGTAGGTGACGTCACACGCTATTGTTGCATGAATCGGTTCCAAGAGGAATTATTTTGGGGAGGGGCATACATGTACTGATTTTGTAACTGTTTGTCAAAATTAAGCATTTACATATAAATATAAATCTATATAGGTCTAGTCATTAATTAGTATTAAGCAATAATTTTAAAGCACTTTCATCCATTTCCCAAATTTGATTACAGTAAACCTTTTAAAGCAGTCCATAGGGAAGGCACAATGGAAATAGCTCATCATGTCATACATGTCATATGGGTATCATCACCATTAAAGAATGAGAGTTGTGCAGTGGACCATTCAGGGGGAGGGGCTAAAGGGGAGGATTGAAGGCGGGGTCTCAAGAGGCACTGTGTAGTGTGTATAGTTAACTCTTCTAAAATATCAATACAAGTAATAAACTGCTGCAAACTGCTCATCAGCCAAAATAATGACCTGAAATTTATAAAATGCTTGGAGTTGGGACTTGGGAGGGCCTGATGTGTTTTGATCCTAGCAGGATCTTTATTGAAGGCTATCATAAGTTTGAGGCTAATTAGTAGGATCTTTAATTCCAAAGAAGATTATGTGCTGCAAACTGGAATTATGTTAACATTTTTTCTGTCAATATACAGGTCAACGAGCAACACAAACAACAGTAACCAGAAATGAACATGGGGAAGCTGATTGGTTCATGTTGGTGCTTGTTTCTATGGCAACTGGCAGTTCAGCTTAGCATCTTCCTTGGAAACACCAATGCTGGTATGATATTGTAAAAATTATTTTTGTCCTTTCAGATCTAAGGCAACCTATGCAAAAGAACTGTTTCTTGTGGTTTTTTTTTTTAAGAAATGGAAGGGCACCTTTTGGTGGGATTTTCCTTTAAGATGGCCGACAGCTCCTTTTCATGGCCGAATTTCATGGAATCCGTAACGGCCTATTTTTGTGCTTACGGGTATTGCTACGTGTGAAATCTGGCCATATCCGAAACGGCCTTCCAAGGCTACGGCTCTAGGTCTGTTGTCTTGGTGTCAATGGAGCAGAGACCTAGTAGACCTAGCTGCTCTAGACAACAGATTCGGATGCAGCCTTTCATGGAATCCGTAAGGAAGACTTTCGGTTAGCAATTAATTTTTAGGCTAACCTTGACACTAACCCCAACACTGTTAGATCTATGCATTCTGCAGAAAGTCCCTGCTTACCGTAACCAAAGAGAAAACTCTCCTGTGAAATAAGCTAACCGTAAGGCCATAAAAAAAAAATTGTTGTATTGGCGAAACCCGCCCGACCCAAAAATATGCCCCGACCGTAAACATTTTAAACCAAAAAAAAAAAAAAAAAATAAATAAATAAATAAAAATCGGGACAAAAAAAACAAAAAAAACAAAATCGCAAATTTCTATGAAGATTAAAAGCTTAAAAGGAGAAAAAGATGGAAACCAGACTGGTTAAAGTTGTTATGTCATTTCTTGTCTTATTTGACACGTCAAATACTGTGATTTACAGGGGAAAAGCATTTAATACCCCAGGAAAAATTTAATAATAAAAAACAAAAAATCCGCCCGCCCTACCCTATTTTCCAAACCTCCGTTACGCCAATACAACAATTTTTTTTTTTATGGCCTAAGCGTAAAAAGTCTGCTACCGTAAGCAAGGAATTTTTGCTTACATCATGTCTGCATGAATTGCAGTGAATCGGACTATATGGATTATTTCATCCATTTTCCTGCATTTTTGGACAAAATATGTGCAATGTATTTCAAAATCCTGTATTTTGCTTTGATTTTCAGAATCCTGTTCGTTAGCTTCATACTACAGCAATCATATGGTGCTACAGCAGCAGCCACATAATGCAGTCATATGGGGATATGCTGATAGCAAGGCTATCGTAGAGGTCAGAGTTAACAACAAGATGTACAGGGCCGAAATGACCTCAGGTTAGTACTGGTTATTCTTGATGTTTTTACTTTACTGTCATTTGCCCTGACAAACGTTGTAGCTTTTAGTTGGGAATTCATGACTGTGACATCATCGTGATGTCATATACATGTAATGGCCTTTTGTTCATGGGATTGATCTGAATGGATTGGGCTGAGCTTTATACTTAGTGGATTGGGCTTTCAAGAAAAGAGTCACTGTATCCCCTGTGTGTTGTAAAAGGCGACTAATAAAAGGGGAGGGCAGCAGGATTTGCAGAAGGGCAATTCCAGCATAACGGACATGACAATCACACAGTTTTTGCCTTATTCAGAGGATCCTACAAAGTAGGATTGGCAGATTGCAAACAATTTTAATAAGGCTTATCAGACACATTTGACTATCAGTGACATATGTAGTAAATTTTATGTAATTTCATTGAACGGTCGTAAAGAAAATACACTTCTTGTGACCGTAACGGACATGACACCAAATGCCACTTGGTGTCACGAGAGTGCAAAACGAGAGTGCTATGAGGTGTGGGGATTCAATCTCCGAGTTCTTCCCAGTTTCGACTGGTGTGGGACAAGGAAGGGTTGAGGCTCCCACACTTTTCAACGCTTGTATGGACTGGGCCATGGGAAGGACAGACCTAGAGCATTCAGGCTGTGGAGTATCGTTCGGCGATGTCAGGGTAACTGGCTTTGACTTTGCCGATGATGCTGTTACCTTTGCGGAGACTCTGGAGCTGCTGGTGGGCTCTCTTGAGACACTGAGTTGGAACCCCTGGGGCTAAAAGTGTCTTGGGTAAAAACCAAGATACATGTCTTCAATCATGACTCTTTGGGAGACGCACTTCAGTCAGTCCCCATATGTGGTGAGAATGTGGAATATCTCGGCAATGATATTCATCTCTCTGCAAGCTGTTATCATGAAGTCAACAGGCAGATTGGTAGGGCTTGTGGAGTGATGGACTCACTGGACTGGTCTGTATGGCGTTTGCAATATCTATGCAAGAGGACATAGATTTGGGTCTATAGGGCCCTGGTCTTGCCTGTCTTACTCTACGGTTGTGAGACATGGACCTTGACTGGGGGCCTGTCTTTGGTACTGGGTCTCTGAGGAGGATCCTTCCAGGTGGATTCTCTCTATGAAAGAACCTACTGGTAGGACTCGCCCGGTAGGGCATCCACATAACACGTGGTGGCGTCAGATGGATTGTTATTTTGCAAAGATGGGGATGGGTCGAGTGGCTGCCTGGGGGATGGCTATCAGAAGACTGAAGGAGTAGGCCCTACCGCTCAAAGGTAGATGCAGCAAAGCGCTGCTGCAGCGCATGCTCCCACTGATAGATTGTTCATTGGATCTTTTCAGAAATTGGCAGTCGTTCCGGGGTCTGGAAGGTGAAACTGGATCCGATGCCTGCTGGTGGACCGTATGACATCATCATCTTCTGTGAGGCTTTCACGGTGGTCAACATGCTCAAGTTAGAGGACGTGATGTTTGGAGATGTGTGGGTGTGCAGCGGTCAGAGTAACATGGCCTTCACTGTTGGCGAGGTGATTGCATTCTTGTGGTGTTGTTAGGTGATTGGTGAGAACCCGGAACTCCACACAGTTCCAGAGTATTAATTGTAGTTCTTTTGGCTTCTAACCTTCCTTCCACCTTACAGAATCTCAGATCTTATTGGTCTCATTCTGTGGTTGTTTTCTTGCAGAGTTTCAACGGCTCAAAAGAGTTGAATGAATCCGTCAACTATCCGAATATCCGACTGTTGGCTGTCACAGAAATAGAATCAGCGGAGGTCTTGTATGACTTCAAGGGACTCTATGAGCCATGGTCAGTGCCTTCACCAGGTAAGATACTCTGGAGGATCGGGAGGACTTTAGGTTTTTACTGTATCTGTTTGCTGGTGTTCACTGTTCAGAATAGCTGGTGATGGAGTTAAGTCTGGTGCCTCAAGTTCAGTCTGGTGCATCAACCTCAAGATCTTTGTGTATAATTCCAGGGGTTGTTGGTTTGAGCCCAGCCTTGGGGATCACGAGACTTGTGTCCTTGAGCCAGACACTTTACAATGAATTGCTTCTCTCCATTAAGGAGCTCATGTAACTGGGTTATTGTGAGGATAGAGATGGCTGTGTGGACTGGTTGACCAGCACTTTGTGACTAGTGAAGAGAGATCACAGGAAACTTCTGTCACCAAAGTGTCAAAATTTTCAGTTTGTTTAATTGTTCATTTGACTCCACAGAGACTTTGGGCAGCAAAGCACCGAGTTTTTCCTATTTCTCGGCTCTTTGCTGGTTCTTTGGCCGTGACTTGTACGACAGTCTGAAGTACCCCATTGGTCTGATTTCAACCAATTGGGGCGGGACGCCCATTCAAACCTGGTCATCCCCAGATGTTATGAAGGTTTGCGGGCAAAGCGATCGGTATGTTCTTTGCTGTACTTTCTTTTAAAACTTGTTATAGTTCTGTGGGTAGGGATGCTACCCCTATCACATTCAGCCTTCTTAATTACATTGTTGCCCAGTTGGAATAGATACACAGTTTACAGAGCACCAGTGAACTGTGCTTGTAATGACCATTAAGTATTGACGACGATCTCAACTTGTGGCTTTTTAAAACATTATTTGGTTGAGCAAAAAAACTTTATGACCCTGGGGCCGATTTCACAAAGCACTAAGATTGATCTTAAGTGTGAATTAATCTTAATTGCTAAGCAAAGTGTGATGTCACAATACAAGTCACTACATGGTGATACTGACAACTCATCTTAAGATTAATCTTAATGTTTGGTGAAATCCATCCCAGGACTCTCAACTTGAGTTGGTAAGATTCTCTGACGTCATGATGACATCAAACCCCCTGTTGTTTGCAATGAATACAGACTCAGACAAAAAGCGATAAAAAATGCAAAGTGTGCTCAACTCATGAATTCATGCAAATGGCTCATGAATGATGACGACCTGAAATGTATACAATTGCTCAGGATTTGGAGGGCCTGACGTTTCAATCCTAGAAGCGCAAGTTTTCCTAAAGCCTTTTAGCCTAATAAACAAACTCTGACTTCTGAATCAAAGAAAATGTAACAAAAGCTGCATTCAAAGACCTACATTATAAGACTCTGAACATTCCATGTTTTATGTCTCAAAATTTGACATTGTGTTAATAGCTTTTCCTTCATGTTTGCAGGCCAGTACCAGTGAATCATGATGAACCATTTAACATGTTTAAAGGCCCTCACACACCTAGCTGCCTGTGGAATGCAATGATCCATCCATTGCTGAATTTTACAATCAAGGGAGCTATTTGGTACCAAGGTAAGAGGCTGAATCCTAAAACTAGCTAAATCTAACGGTGACTAGAATTTGTTTGACTTTAAAGGAAACAAGCTGCTTGAACTGGGCGTATCGCATTTTATTTCATAAATAAATTTATTTACATGTATTAAATGTGAATTGAAAGCCAAACTGGTGCAAGTGAACTTTTCATTTGATTTTTTGCCGCCCAAAAATTGCGTCCCCTTTTGGGAATTAGCCGCGACTCAACTTGCATGGTCACAGACCCCCGGCAAGCTGCTGTTGTGATCCGTCTCGCACATAGACCAACGTAAAACCGTCAGTCAGCAGTACGACACGCGGTGTGTGTAAAATCTTTGAAGCCTTTTTTTCTCGAAAAGTGTTTTGGATGAACGATTTTAGGCTTTGTGGACATGCATGTATACAATGTGACCGGCCGGTGAATGGGGCGCCGGCTCGCGCACGCGCGGCTGCAGCTGCCTCGATTTACGTCACACATTTGGGAAGATTTATGTTAATGAGGGTCCCACTCAAGGGGCGTAGTAGCTTGGACAAACATTTTCAACATTTTTTTTCTCATATTTGATCCAGGAAATAATTAGCTTGAGACACAAAATATCATTGTCGATATAGGCCCTAGTACTTTATTGTTTTAAGCAGGAATAATGCAATTTAAATCCTATATTGTAGTCCCTTTAAAGGACACAGGACACTGTAGGCTACTATGCAAGCACTGGAAACTTGATATTCATGGACTGTTGTGGCTAAGTAGCCTCGAGCATCAAACACAACCTGTTATAGATCATTGGGTTGATTTCCAGCCATGAGGATTCCAGTGCTTGTGTCCTTGAGTGAGACACTTTGCTCTTAAATACTACTTTATAGTACTTTCCACTGTGGCCCTGGAGTAATAAACTCCCTGAGGATGGATTCAGTCCAGGTTATCAGCCATAGGGGCAGTGTTCTAGCCACACCGGTCAGCACCGTGGGTTAGGGACAGCCGGCACTCAGCCTTTCTGACCGGCACTGAGATGAAAAACCATGTTACCGACTGACACAGCAAATCTTGAAAATCACAGAAAATGCACAAGTTACAACATAAATTTTTATGTTTTTTCACTGAAAGAACATTAAGATTTTGACTTGGAGACATATTTGGAAAGATAGATTGACCACTGAGATCCTAACTAACAGTACAGAAAATTGCTGACACGCTCGTACGGACAAGTTTGCATTTAGCTACCATGTATTATCTCCTGGACCCCGGCAGGGAGGGGTGAGACCTCAGCTTGCTAAATTTAGCCAGTACTCCCAATGGGCTAGCCATAACACTGCATAGGGGCATCTTACAGACCCTCTATAGTTTGCTGTTTAGGACATCCTAGCTGTCTAGCTCTGCAATTTACATAATGTTCAAGGTGCTGCAAATTACATGTAAACATTTGGAAGCTCTGTCTTTCAGTGGAAGTCCAACCTGTTGTCTTGTCCTAGCTAGTTCTTAGAGTAACAGATCCTGCCCATGTGACAGGGGTAAATTCTAGGCAAAGTGAATTCAGACTACCTCTAGATTATAAAATGTACTGATGTTTGTTTCTCAGGGGAAGCCAATACTCCGGATCCAGACCCTTATAAATGTCTTTTCCGTGCTATGATTAACGACTGGCGCATGAAATGGCATGAAGGTACAGATGGCAGCACAGATCCACAGTTCCCATTTGGATTCATGCAGGTAGGTCCACCTGCTTAGCATCTATAGACAAGCTTTGCTTTGGTAAACCAACCAAACTTTCTATATCGTGTCTACTGCTAATGACTGGTTCTCTGCTGATTTCCGCTTAGCATGAAATTTTGCTAAGCGGTTTTTCTCAGGCACATGCTTTGAATTACATCACGTTCTTATTTACTGCTAGCCCGAAGCTGTGACATTCAGGTGCAACCTGAGAAACAGTACGGGGGATCACTCAAAGAGCATGTGGCTTTTTTAAATCAATTTTATCATTGATTATTTGATGACTATTTTTCTTTTCAGGGGCTTACACTGTTTACGTTCTCTGTTGTACTAGCAAATTGTTCTTTTTTTTGCAGTTGTGTACGTCCAACGAACCTTCGTCTGAGGTGATTGGTCCGTACCCAACTCTACGATGGCATCAGACCTATGACTATGGCTACGTTCCAAACCCCATCATGCAGAATGTATTCATGGGTGTGACCATTGATCTCCCTGATCTTACGTCACCTTATGGACCGTGAGTTTCCATGGCATTTCTACCTCCATATATCCAATTAATCCAATGATTTCTTGTTGTGGCTAGAATTATATTTTGTATAGTGATTAAGTTTTTCTATAAAAAGTTCGCAGAAATGATTTTTTAGTAGTTAGGAAGGTGCCATACACTCTAATGAAATCAAAAAATGAAGTGATTAAAATAAAATTATTCTGTCAATTCTGTCCTCAATGCTAGCAGATTATTTGAGCTGTCATGAAAAATTCAGCCGGTACACAATATTACACATGTGATGTGACTGTAACAACAAATTCACTTGTTGCTGCAGAGGCTGCATCCGAATCTATTGTCTAGAGCTAAGTCTAGGTCTTCACTCTATTGGAAGTACGCGGAGACACCAAGAAATTAGACCTAGCCGTAGCTCTGGAAGCCCGTTTCAGACATGGCCAGAGTTACAAGTATAGTGGAACGCCGCTATTTAACGAACATGGCGGGATGCACAGATATTGTCCGTTATAGTGGTCGTTTATTATAGTGAATTAAAGAACCATTATTGGGTATGTATTGTACACAAAATGGGAGCCAAGGATGATGTTAATAAATGGTATAGCCAAATGTTTGGTATAGCGGTGTTCGTTATAGGTGGATTCTACTGTATCCACACATTTTTGGCACCATTTTTGACGGTGACGTGTCACTGTCCCTAGGCTAATACACATGTAGAACATTGAACTTGCACTGTCTGTATAGGCCTAATCCTTTATCATGACTGTTAATCAAATATGTGGGAGTAGATTGACTTCATTCTCAAAGTGAAGAGCAATGAATGTGCACCATCAAGTAAAGGATAATGAACGGTGCGACTTACATAACAGGGAAAGCTTCACAAATCCTGATTACGGTATGTATTACGGATTATGTATCTCACCAAATTACACGTAACATATCATTTGTAATGTACTTGTGATTGAACTTTTGTTCTTACAGAATCCATCCCCGTGATAAAGAGGACATGGGTATTAGACTGTCTCTAGCCGGCCGAGCAGTGGCCTACGGTCAGCGGGTCAAATATGCCGGACCCTTCCCAACCTCTTTCAATGTGAATGGCTCAGGATTGAGCGTCTTGGTCCAGTACGACAAAGGCCAGGCTCAGATCAAACTGGTGGGCAAAACTGGATTTGAGGTGAGAATTTGAAATTTTGGAGTTTGGAGGGCCTGATGCGTTTCGATCCTAGCAGGATCTTTACCGAAGGCTTAAATGACAAGAGGACAAGAACATGCAAGTAAAGATGCACATGGATGAGAGGATCAGATCAAGGGGGGGGGGGGGTTGTGCAGACTGCAGAGTGACCAGGAGGGTGGGGTTGGGCAAGTGTGGTCAGGGAAAAGGGACAAAGGGGTCTGGGGTGGTCAAGATCAAAGTTGTTCAATAACAAAGGCGTGAAGAGGCATGCATGGGACTGGGGGTATCGAGGAGTGTATGTCGTGCATTTGATCTTCCATACAGAATGCTCTTATATTTATCATATTCTGCACTGTACAGATCTGCTGCACAGCATCTACCCACTGCCAACCCAATGACACATGGGTACCAGCCAATATCACCGGTAAACCGACCCCTTCCTCCATCGAGCTATCCTACTACTGTTACAAAACCAAAGCTAGTGCCATCCGTTACCTGTGGCGTGATATGCCGTGCACTTTCAAGAATTGCCCGGTCTACAGTATTGAAAACAACCTCCCTGGACCTCCATTCATCTTGAATTTCTAATTCCTTCAAATGGTTACCGGTATGTGGAAGGTTAGTTGATATTGGAGCTACATGTACACTGAGTTACATACAATCTCATGGAAATTCTCTTTTTCTTTGATTTCATTGTTTATGTTTTTACAATCTCATGCAAACCCAATTGCCTAGGTTTTACTTTGATGTTTAATTTTGCCAACATCTTTGGGGCAATTCTTTGGTTACTCTTGTTACAAAAATGTAATATGTAACCAATTTTGTAACCGATTTTTTGGCCTTGACTATAATTCTGAAATGTACTCTTAAAATGGTTATCTTTCCTTCTTGAGTTAACCTAGGATACTCTATCTACTATAGGCCTTTTCTCACAAGAGTGCTCATCCCCGGGGCGAACTCACCCCGGAGCCGCCCCGGGGTGAAAATGTCAACCCTGGTCCTTAGTAGGGTTGAACTCACCATGGAGAAAGGGCAATCTCGGGGGGTGGCTCAGGGGTGGCTTGGGGGTGACGGAGGAGTGAACATTTCAAGTGGGAATCATGGCTTATTTTCACCCCGGGGCCACCCCCGAGATTGGTCAAGTGGGAAAAGGAATTAAATATCGTAATGGAGATAACTGACATGTACTGTACAATAAAATATGATAAATGATAAAAACAATGATAAACGTATTGTGAAAAAGTATGGATTTGGCCTGTTTTATTAATGGAATGAGGTCGGCAGTCAAGGTTGTTTTTGCATATAAACTCTACGTACATGAATAATCAGTGCCCTAAACATCTCATATACTGAAATACTTTTTTTTTTTTTTTTGTCTGTAGGACTATAAAAGGGCAGGGGGCAATAGGACCAAGCAGTGTAACTTTTATATTCAGTGGGGCAAGTGGGCTTTATGATCCAATTCAATTTGGTCAAATTCAAGGAATGTTCCGTAGGGATACTGCACAGTGTTGCAGTTGGATGCACTCTGAAAGGTTTCAAAATGCCCGAGATAGTTTAAGAAATGTGCCATAGGATTCTAGTAAAATGACTTTGGCCATTGAAAGGTGAACAAAGAAAAATTTACTGGAGCGGGATTCGAACCGGCGACCTCCTAAATACTGTACAGGTACCAACTGAGCTATTCAGCCCTATGTTGGTGGTGTTCCCAGTAGTCAATTATCTTTATATGTTGTACATTTTTTTTCAAATTTTGGTGCTTAAGCAGCTCTATGAGATTGGCCTCGGGAAGAGTGAACTGATTTTAACAATGATCTGTCAAGACCAGTTCAGTTTATTAAGAATTAGAATGAAATGAGAATCTTAATAGAGAGTTTTTGTGTCTTTTCAAAGAAAAGTGTTTGAGAATGAATTACGCAGAAAGGAAGTTAGAAAAACGGGAGACGATTATTTTACTGAAAAAGTCCATCTTAGCCAAGAATTAGTTTCAATTTAAGTGCCAGATTAATCATGGGTTGCTGGGCCCTTTTGTTTTGATTATTTAATATTTTCAGAGTATTATAAATCTTGTATCCTATGGAATTAATGGTTTTTTACTTTGGCTTTGTGTCCACTTAATTGGCAATGTGCATATTAATTTGTGTGTATGATGAAATCATCTAGATTAAATGTAATATCATGCTTTGGTTTTTGTAAAAGAAGTACAGATTCATGGGCAAAAATATCAAGGAAGATACAGTCACAGTCATCTGTGAAAATTTCAGTCCCATACGTTGCCCACTTTTTGAGAAAACAGTGAAAACGGTCACAGTATTTCTTAACTCTTTTCTCTTTTAATTTTGATCTTTAAAAGATGAAAAATAATGTTGGTTTTACTAATTTCTGGATAAATACAGCATTTCAGGCAGAGATATTTTAACGGTATGTTTCTACCATCACCATCTTTATACCCTGTAAGTTATAGGTAAATCTGGGAATATTTCTGTTTCGGTGTATGATACTACCTTTAAGTTTACACATGTTTGTATGTCATGAGTGTCTGGTTACTCCTAACTGTTTGTATGAGTTTACACACCGACCACTTACAACACTAGTACTGTGAGCTATATATTTTTGTACGAGTTCATAAATAAATATTATGGTGTTGGATCTGTGGTATTAAAATGAAATGAGCTTTTAATATGCTTTTGAAATTGCTGGAAACATTAGACTAAATTGTGTAGCCCTTTCTGTGCTTTATAAGATTTACACAAAGACTCAATGAGGAATAAAGTCACCGCTTTTCAAAAGTACAATTTGAGATTTCTGAGTTGTGAACTCATGTTTTCCCAACCTACTACATGTATAAAGGGAGGGGTAATTTTGTAAGGTAACTTTTGGACTGATAAACATTTCCTTTAAAGTGTAAATGAAAGAATTTCACACTGACCTCCATTTTACTTGTCATCCACAAAGTCTTGGGGCTGGGATTCCTACACTGACCATCTCATCTATAGGCCAGTGTCTTTTTGAAACATTGGCTATGGCTTCAGCTTTGGCTTCTTGCAGTGGCTTCCTTTTTGTCATCCAAAAGCTGAAAATAAAGGGTGCGGCTTTTATAGCTTCTACGTCCCAAACGATATTCTTGACTTTCAGCAAATGTTCCCGAGTCCTTAAAACCCTATTGCTTGAAGATATTTCTCCAATATTTCAGTGAAAACGTACAATTTTCTTACCTGGGGTGAGTTCCGCTTGCGCGAACATGTCTCAACGTTTGCGGCAACGTTTGCGTACAACCGGAACCGATTGTGAGCGCGCGTGGAACACAACCGTAAAATGGCGGTGTCCAGTCGTAACCAAGATGGCGTCGAATGCCTGCAGCGTCCAAATTAATTGATGAAATTTCTGATAGTACTTGTACTGCAGCATATCATTAAGTACCAATTATCTATGGTGCAATTTGTGAAGTACTTGATAAATTTTCAATCTTAAAAACTGCAGTTTTTACTTTCGTCACAAAAAAAATTACGTCGTCTGCTTACCGTTCTGCCATCTTGGAAATATCGACCATTTTAAAATGACACGCGAACATTCGCGAACATCTCAGAAATATGTTCGCCGACTGTTGCTAACACCCGCCAACGTTAGCGGCGCACAAGTCGTTCCACCTGAAATTGTTTGCAAACGGTGGCAACGTTCGCGCAAGCGGAACGCACCCCTGTCCTTTCCTTTAAATAGTTTTAAGAACCACGTGTCCACAATCATACCCCAATATGACTCTTCTGGTGGGTCTGGGTACCAGACAACCAGAGTGGACTAATCTCAAGGAATGTAGTGTAGGCATATTTGGTATTTTGGCCTAAATCCAAGATGTAACACTCACTGGTACTCACGGGTTTTAGAAGACGTCGAGAACGTCCGTCACGGGGATTATCCGACCCTGAGGAGCTGGCAGATTATTGGGAATCTCTCAATAATCCCCCCATATCAAACTACATCAATTATATGCAAATTCCACAACCCACTTTCAGACAACCCAAATCAAACTGACCCGCGCAAATCAGGAACTTGTCTTAATGTGGTCGATTGAGGGCGACATTCAAAAACCAATTTTGTGCTGTTGTCTTTTTAATAATAAAAGCATATTGTATGTACAACATTGGAAACAAATCAATACAGAAATCTTCACAGAATTTACCTATAACTTACAGGGTATAAATATGGTGATGGTAGAAACATATACTGTGAAAATTTAGTCAAGAAAAGAGTAAAACCATCTTGACACAAACTTTTTTTTTGTATCTCAGAGGTACAATTTGGCGTAACAATAATGGTTTTTCGTCAATTTCTATACTGTTTCCAATGATAAGTTGAGCTTACTAATTTCACAGGTTTATTCTTATTAAATGACAATTCAAAATTATTTCTTCTGTTGAAAATGTGCTTCAACAGTCATACACAATTTCTGTTGGGGGGGGGGGAGACCCCATGCCGAAAAGGGATTTCATAGTATTGTACAGCGATGTAACTTGGGCGCCCCCTTCGGAGTTTTAATCTTTTCACCGCTATTTATGAACTTTAAAAGATAAAAACAAAATTGTGCTCACTCTTTTCTGGATATATCCCCCCCCCCAATATTTGAGGTGGGGGATGGCGTTTATTATCATCCCCCGCCCCCCCCCCCCCCAATATTTCGAAGTTGAATGGCTTTCAAGATTATTGTATAGAAATATTTCTTGATCCTTGTTGATTTGTTAGTCTTTGTAGGGAATTTCTACTACACCTGTATGTTTAATTTGTCTGAATATCGCTTTTAAATGCTCTAAAATGCGAATTTTCAACTCTGGTTTTATTTTTAAAAAAAAGTCCCTGATTTGGTAGGGGAGGGGGGGGGGGGGAGGGTATCCCACCTCCAACAGCCTTCCCGCTCGGTCGCTTCGCTCCCTGGCATAGGACACCAAATCACCAATCACCCCCCCCCCCCCCCCCCAATCATGAACAGAAATCGACACCTATGTCTGTACGTTATAGGTATATCTGTGAAGATGTCTGTTTCGGTATGTTACCAAAGTATGATACTACCTTTAATGCAGCTGGCGCATACAAAATAATAAAGCAA